>VNJO01004931.1:0-36485 GCA_008042535.1 Drosophila tani
GATCTATCAATACAATCTCATACAGCTGCTGCCCAGCGTGGATCGCGAGGCCAGCGAGCTGGAGCTGCCCATGAGCAGCAGCAGTGGCAGTGGCAGTGGCAGTGGCAGCTCCTCCTCGGAGGGCATAAGGCTGAGTGCCTCGTGTCTGAACAACGAGTTCTTTGCCCGCGCCTGCCTGGAGTGGCGAGAGCGGCTGAGCGAAGGTGAATTCACGCCCGAGAACCAGTTGAAGCTAAAGACGGAGGCTGAGCGCGAGAAGAACAAGCTGGATCCCTGGAAGCTGAAGCACTTTGAGCCCTATTGGGGCGAGAAGAATGCCAGGAGCAAGGTGAGCAAGCCGGAGCAGAAGCTTCTGCCGGCGGCCAGCATTAAGAGTGAGCCCAAACCACCACCACAACCACAACCACAGCAACAACAAGCAACATGTGATAATGAGACTGAATTAAAATTTGATTTGGTAAGTGTACTAGGAGCTTCTTATTAAGCGGATCTAGTCAACTAATGCCTTAATCCTGCAGAGCACAAAGTGCGAAACGACAGCAGCAACCACAAATACTACCGTAGCCGCAGCAGCAGCAGCAGCCACAGCTAGAACATCCATGCCTCTCGACAGCAGCAGCAGCAGCAACAATGTGCTAACCGAGCAGCAGCGCCGCATTCTCAAACGTCCATCGAGCAGCCCGTCGCAACGCAAGCCGATAGCCACCATCAATCTGGACGACGAAGATCCCGACGAGGAGGAGCTGCCCAGCACGTCCAAGGATAGCAAGCAGCTAAAGACGGCCGAAATTGTTCCTAATGATGTTGTGGATCATGTGGCAAAGGAGATCAAGGACGAGCAGCAGCAGCAGCAGCCACTTATCAACAGTACCTGTGATAAAATTGAGCCATCTGAGTGCAGTAATGAGGTGATCGTTGCCATGGAGCAGGATGAGGACATGCCAGGAATAGCTGCTGTCACGGAGCCCAATCCCGAGGTGGTCAATCACTTTGTGAGCTACTTGCAGAGCGTGGAGCTAGCAGCGGGTGAGTTCAAGGAGCTTGGAGAAGTATATATATAGGGTTTAAGCCCCTTAATTTCCATTAATTTCCAGAAACCAAAGCGCCTTTGGAGCAGTCAAGCGAGGCTGTGCAGTTACCAGCCAACAACAGCCACGATTTCGTCTTTGCCGACACCATCGATCACGGTTAGTTGCTGGCCCTAACACTAATCTAAAACTGTTACTAATCCCACCTTTCACTCGTTGCAATCAGCCTATTTCCAAGACCATCAGTCGCCAGTCATCAATCACAGCTACTTTACATCATCGTCATCATCGAATAGTAATAAAATCTAACCTAATCTAATCTTGGAATCCTTAATACTCACACTTGGTTTCTCTATCTTTTGTGGTTACAGCGGCGACCCAACACAACGCAATTGGTAAACTGGAAGAGCAGAGCAGCGACAAGCTGGAGGAGGACTCGCCCATGCCCCTGGCTAGCTCGATTTCTGGTTCGACACCGGCCAGTTCCATTACCTCCACCAGCTCGTGCACCTCGTCCTCATCCTCCACCGCCTCCATGTCGTCGTCGTGCTCGAGCAGCAACTCCAGCTCCACGACAACGACAGCGCCCACAACATCCTCGTCGGTGGGAGCAGCAGCCTCTGCCCCTCTAACGCTGGCCGCGGCTGATGAATCCACTTTGGCCAATGTCCAGGCCATGCTCTCGACGGTGGCCAAGTTGCAGCAGCAGCAGCAGCAGCAGGAGTTGCCCGTGGAGCTCAACTCCAGCGAGATGTATCAGCATGTGCAGCACGATTGGAACTTTGGCGACATCAAGCTGAGCAGCACGCAGTCCGCGGGGGAACAGCAGCAGCAGAACAATATCAATCTGATGGATGTGGTGCAGGAAGCCGAGATTATCGACGACATAATGGACAACGATGTGTGCCACGAGGTGATTGATGACGAGGAGGAGCTGGACGAGGAGGAGGACGAAGAGGAGGAGGACGACGATGAGGTGGTGGAGTGTATAACCGAGGAGCAGCAGCAGGAGGAGCAGCAGCTGATAGACGAGGATAGTGATGCAGTGCGTGAGATTGTGGACAAGCTGCAGCATCAGCACCAGCAACAGCAGCAGCAGCAACAGCAGCAGCAGCAGCAGCGGCAACAACAGCAGCAGCAGCGGCAGCAATTGCATATACAGGATGTGGTCCAGCTGGCGCAGCATTCGTTTATGCCCGAGTACGGGAATGAGGTGAGTTTGGTTAAGAAAATTAACTTTAAATATATTTATTAATAATATTATTTAACGCCAGATCACCCAGGAGATGCTCTGTGATGCTGTGCCCATGTCTGCTGCCGAAATGGAGGTGTCCAGCACGGTGATCACCAATAGCAGCAATAGCAACGACAGCAGCAGCAACAATCTGAGCCTCTGCAGCAGCAGCAGCCTCACTCTCAATCAACTGCCGCAGCAGCAGCAGCAGCAGGCGGCGCCACAGCAGCAGCAGCAGCCGGCACAGCAGCAGAACAACACAGCAGCTGCTCCCCAGCAACGTCAGATACTGGTGGACTCCAATGGCCAGATAATAGGAAACTTTCTGCTCCAGCAACATCAGCGCCAGCAGCAGCAGCAGCAGCAGCAGCAGCAGCAGCAGCAGCAGCAGCAGCAACTTCTTCAGCAATTCACGCTACAAGCAGCTGCCGCACAGCAGCAACAACAGCAGCAGCAGCAGCAGCAGCAGCAGCAACATCAGCCAGCAACAAGTAGCAACAATGCCTTGACCAAGACCCTGCCGGTGGCCTTACGCAATGGAACCCAACAGTTTCTGTCGCCCAACTTGCTCGCCCAGCAGCAGCAGCAGCAACAACAACTGGAGCAGCAACAGCAGCAGGCTGCGGCGCAACAGAAGCAACAGCAACTTCAGCAATTTGCCTTGCAACAACTCCATCAGCGGCAACTGCTGGCCCAGGCAGCGAACAATAATCTGCTGCAGCAGCAGCAGCAGCAGCAGCAGAACGTGGTGCCCCCAGTGACCACCACCGCACAGGCCAAGTTCATCGCCAAGCCATTGAATATCATTTCCATGACGCGACCTGCCAATGCCTCGCCCACCACAGCAGCAGCAACAACGGCAAATACCACAACAATTCCGTCCGCCTACGCCAATGTTGTTGCTGTGACGGCCGCTGCAGCGCAACAATCGCCACCAGTACCTGCCCCGCAACAACAGCAGCAGCCGCAACAGCAGCAGCAGCAACAACCGCCGCAGCAACCGCAGCAGATGTCCAATCACAACAGCAACTTGCCACAGCAGCAGCTGCCCACGATACCCAATGTGCTGACCATGAAAACCCTGCCGCCATCAGGAGTACCCACCACCATTGCCCAGCAGCGATTGCAGCCGAAAATGCCCACGGGCAAGGGACGCAAGGCCACCAGCAACAGGTTGCCGCCGGGAGCGGTCAATCTGGAGCGTAGCTATCAGATCTGCCAGGCCGTCATCCAGAACAGTCCGAATCGTGAGAACCTCAAGGCCCAACTGCGTCCGCCAGCGGCGATTCTCAACCAGCATCAGCAGCAGCAGCAGCAGCAGCAGCAGCCGCCGACGGTTACCACGGCAGCGACCACACCTGTGAACCCCATAAGCCTCAACGTCTCCAGCGTGGCGGCCACACCCATGTCCAACATGACGACGGCCAGCGGGAATGCGGTGGCGGCAGCAGCAGCAGTCGTGGCCGCAGCTCCGCCGCAGAATATCTTGAAGCAGGAGGAGCTGCAGCTGGTGAGCGGAGCAGCAGGGACAACTGGAGCTCTGCCGCCGGGATTGCCGCCGAATGTAATGGGCGTGGGACGTCCGGGAGTGTATAAGGTAGCCTCTAACCTGTTAATATCATACATTAGCTAATCCCTTGGCCTTCCAGGTAATTGGTCCCCGCATGAGTGGCTTTCCGCGCAAGAAGTATGTCCAGCGCAAGCCCTCGCCCACCACCCTCATCCGGCATGTGTTTAGTCCTGGTCCTGGTGGCGGCACAGCCACCCCGCAGCAGCTGCAGTTGCCAGTGCCACAGAACCCACAGCAGCAGCAGGCGCAGGCCCAGGCCCCGGAGCAACTGATCCACCAGAATGGCAGCGGGCAGTATGTGCTAGTGCATCGAGCGAATGTGGGAGCAGCAGACAATCAGGCGCCCAGGGCCTCAAGTGCCCCGCCGCTGCATCAGAATCAGGTAAGTAATTCTGCAAGGATTCCGAGTAGAAAATATACTAATTATATATGCTTTCTTGTAACCAGTTTGTCACCGTTCAGAATCCGCTGCATGGCCTGAATGGCATTACCATGGGCGGACGCGGGCGTCCAGCATCGGTGGATACAACGGCAGCAGGCAGTGGTGGTGGTGGTGGTGGTGGTGCCACAGATGCATTGCATCATCACAATCATCACGAGCTGCAGCAGCAGCAGCAGCATCAGGGGAATGTGGGCGCCGCCGCGAATATTGTGCGGCGCAATATCGCTGCAGGTAAATTGGTGTATTATTAGTGGTTAGCGAGGTACGTCTTTCTTTCAAATCACCACCCACAAAATTTATTCAATTCCATTTATTGGTCATTCGAATGGTCATATAATTGGCACGCAATCATTAGTTCGTTGCAAATAGATTTGTTAGATTAACCGGCGTGTGATCGAATTTATGTATGTGCTATGATTTCGTATTTAATATATATTTACCATAAATAGGTAAAATGCATGTGCTGCTGGGGGATTTCAATCAAAGACTGTTGCGAATCCTCTGAGGCAAGCAGGGACCGGTAGAAAAGTGAATTTATATATTTATATTTTGGCTTTGAAGCTGCAAAGTAATTTTAGTCATTTTTATTTGAGAGAATATTGTTTCTTATTTGATTTTGTCATTGTTTTTATGTTGTTTGTATGACTAAAATCAATTAAACATTTTTTTACATATTTTATATAGATTGTAAACCTTGATTACAAGCTTATTTTATTTTAAATCAACTTAACAAACTTACTTTTTACGGCTTCTGCTTAAAAAGTTCCCTATTAATTTTATTATTATTATTAAAATCTATTCAAAACATTTTTACATATTTTGTATAGAGTTTAAACCTTAATAACAAGCTTATTTTTCATTAAGAGAATTATATATTATTTTATATATTATTATAATATTTTATATAGAGTTTAAACCTTGATTACAAGAATCTTTTTTATTAAATCAACTTAACAAACTTACTTTTTACGGTTTCTGCTTAAAAAGTTCCTTATTCCTTATTATTTATTATTATTAAAATCAATTCAAAATATTTTTACATATTTTATATACAGTTTAAACCTTGATTACAAGCTTATTTTTCATTAAATCAACTTAACAAACTTACTTTTTAAGGTTTCTGCTTAAAAAGTTCCTTATTAATTTTATTATTATTATTAAAATCTATTCAAAACATTTTTATATATTTTGTATAGAGTTTAAACCTTGATTACAAGCTTATTTTTCATTAAGAGAATTATATATTATTTTATATATTATTATAATATTTTATATAGAGTTTAAACCTTGATTACAAGAATCTTTTTTATTAAATCAACTTAACAAACTTACTTTTTACGGTTTCTGCTTAAAAAGTTCCTTATTCCTTATTATTTATTATTATTAAAATCAATTCAAAATATTTTTACATATTTTATATACAGTTTAAACCTTGATTACAAGCTTATTTTTCATTAAATCAACTTAACAAACTTACTTTTTAAGGTTTCTGCTTAAAAAGTTCCTTATTAATTTTATTATTATTATTAAAATCTATTCAAAACATTTTTATATATTTTGTATAGAGTTTAAACCTTGATTACAAGCTTATTTTTCATTAAGAGAATTATATATTATTTTATATATTATTATAATATTTTATATAGAGTTTAAACCTTGATTACAAGAATCTTTTTTATTAAATCAACTTAACAAACTTACTTTTTACGGTTTCTGCTTAAAAAGTTCCTTATTCCTTATTATTTATTATTATTAAAATCAATTCAAAATATTTTTACATATTTTATATACAGTTTAAACCTTGATTACAAGCTTATTTTTCATTAAATCAACTTAACAAACTTACTTTTTAAGGTTTCTGCTTAAAAAGTTCCTTATTAATTTTATTATTATTATTAAAATCTATTCAAAACATTTTTATATATTTTGTATAGAGTTTAAACCTTGATTACAAGCTTATTTTTCATTAAGAGAATTATATATTATTTTATATATTATTATAATATTTTATATAGAGTTTAAACCTTGATTACAAGAATCTTTTTTATTAAATCAACTTAACAAACTTACTTTTTACGGTTTCTGCTTAAAAAGTTCCTTATTCCTTATTATTTATTATTATTAAAATCAATTCAAAATATTTTTACATATTTTATATACAGTTTAAACCTTGATTACAAGCTTATTTTTCATTAAATCAACTTAACAAACTTACTTTTTAAGGTTTCTGCTTAAAAAGTTCCTTATTAATTTTATTATTATTATTAAAATCTATTCAAAACATTTTTATATATTTTGTATAGAGTTTAAACCTTGATTACAAGCTTATTTTTCATTAAGAGAATTATATATTATTTTATATATTATTATAATATTTTATATAGAGTTTAAACCTTGATTACAAGAATCTTTTTTATTAAATCAACTTAACAAACTTACTTTTTACGGTTTCTGCTTAAAAAGTTCCTTATTCCTTATTATTTATTATTATTAAAATCAATTCAAAATATTTTTACATATTTTATATACAGTTTAAACCTTGATTACAAGCTTATTTTTCATTAAATCAACTTAACAAACTTACTTTTTAAGGTTTCTGCTTAAAAAGTTCCTTATTAATTTTATTATTATTATTAAAATCTATTCAAAACATTTTTATATATTTTGTATAGAGTTTAAACCTTAATAACAAGCTTATTTTTCATTAAGTGAATTAAATTAAATACTGCTACTTACGGTCCCTGCTTAGATAACTCCTTATTAATATAAACATATTTATATTTAATTAGATTTCTTAATTTATTAGTAAGTATTTAACTCTAGAACTTGAGCTTATATCCCCTTGAATATACCTTTTTAATTAATACATTAATTCCCCTATTCAGGGCCCAACATAGCCTACATCGACGGCAGCAATACCAACGCCACGGCCGTCGCTGTCATGGAAGCGGGCAACAACTACATAGTGACCACCACGGCAGCCCCCACGGCAGCAGCTCCTCCGACGCAGCAGCAGCAGCAGCAACAGCATCCACTGCTGCAATTGCATCAGAGCGGTGAGAATACGCCGCCGGGCAACGAGGCTAACAACGCAACGCCAAACAACTGCGCCTGCTCGCTGAACGCGATGGTGATCTGCCAGCAGTGCGGCGCCTTCTGCCACGACGACTGCATCAGTGCGGCCAAGCTGTGCGTGGCCTGCGTGATCAGATGAGATGGATAACAGATGGATATTGTAGTTACTTAGAGACACCACCCCAGTAGCGAACTTCGAATGAACTGTGGACAAATAGCAATCAAAAAAACACAAAGAGCAAAGAGCAAAGCAAAAACCAATTGTACAACACAAGGCAAGTGCAGAGGCTTACACAGGCACAGACGCAGCAGCAATGGCAACCATACCATACCTTACATATATGTATATTATAATTCATAATTCGCAAATCGGAAAACCATGTAAACTAAGCAGAGAGAGCAAGCGTAGCAGACACTTTTTGTATAAAGATAGTAGGGGGAGAGGAGAGGAGTTAATGGAGTTAAGCTTAAAGTGCAAGAGCTAGTGTTGTGTCGCATCATATATATCCCCCAAGATACTCGTTGTTTACTTGTGATTGTTTAAGGATATCATCACGCGAGCACTCTAAAACAACTCTCATTGTAATTGTAACAGCAAAGCATCTCAGATCGATCGGAAAAAGGCAAGAAAACTAACGGAGAACAGAGAACGAAGCAGATTCAAGTGTGTAAATATTTATGTTTAAAAGGTAACACTTATGTGTAACGAGGTTAGGTTAGTTACATGAACTCACGTCGTCGGCGGACTATATTTTTATAATTGATTCGCTCTGTAGGTGCGTGATTCGATATACTTATTGCTGTATAAGTATACTATATAATTTACGGTCTAACTTATGAAATATTCATAATGTATAATGTATTTTGTCAGGCTTGTTCCTAGGCCTTAATTTGTAACTCTCTAAGTTTAGTATTATCCACACCCACACCCACTCACCCGCAAGCATTCTAAGACTCTCCACGCCACTCCACATTTCTTTAGCATATAGCGCATAAACGTAAATGTAATACACGTAAATGATTTCTAAAAACGAGACCCTATACATTAAGCTAAGAACTGTTGATAAATACAAAAAAAAAATACAATGCAAATTATAAAAAAAAATCTAAAAAAACGAAGAAACCATGAATTGAACACAGACTAATGAGGAAACAAAAGAAAATCAACAGCAGCAGCGAGATAAAACCAAAATTCAAAAACAAAACGAAGAACAAACGAAGAACAGAACATTTTGCTCCTAGATGCACTCACCGCAAAATTAACCAATAAATAAAGATTATTACAAATAAATTTGGAAATATAAAAGCAAAAGTAATCGTGGAACTTAAAAAGAGAGGATTAAATCACACATCTTTAGTTTTTTTCAATATTTTATTTGGGAGAAAAAATACAACTCAGATGGTGTTTACTCTACGTTTAAGGCTTTACGAAGTATTCAGTCCATTTCTAAATGTTAGAAATCCTCCAGGTAGTTAGAGTCCTTCGCCTAGGCGTGGATATCCTTGTAGTGCTTCTCCTCGTCGGTCTTGTCCAGCTTGATCGAGTATTTGCCAATCAGGGAGCCCTCCACATCGGCTTGGCCTTCGGGATTGAACTGGGGACCGTTGCCAACGTCCTTCATCTCGTCCTTGAGAACCCTGTAGCCATCCTTGTCGGCGATGTACTCGACAAAGCGCTGAACGAATCCATCAAAGTACTGGTACGAGCCGCGCACAACGCCTCCCTCGCGCTCCTCTGTCCGGCTTATTTGCCCATCGTTGATCTTGTCGTCCACATTGGAGTTGAAGGAGTACTGAGCGTTTTCATTCTGATACTTTTCCAATTCCTCTCGCTCTAGTCTTTCGTCGTCGGTCTCTTGGCGCTGGAAAATAATAAAAACGGGGATTCAAATATTAAAATGAGTTGAATATATTAAGAGTGGAGTTATATCCATCAGAAAAACTGTAAGGTTTATGCGGATGTACTACAGAAATCCGTAAAGATTTGAATACCCTGCCCAAAACTATGCTACAAAGTCGTTAATCAAATTATTTAATACATTTAGACACATTTTTAAGGGATTTCAGTCATCCTTTCAGAGTTCCCTTTGAAACTTAAAATAAAAGTTACACAAATGTCTTAATAACTCATAAAAATATTTTTAAAGGTGATCCTAGCAAAAAATATCAATTTAATTTAATATTTTCAAAGTTAGAGTATCCAAAATCCGTTGAACTTTTTTTTTTTTAATATTTATCAAGTAGCTAAAGTTTTTATCAAGGCAGCAGACACACCCCTTTTTTTGTTGTTAATGAATTCATGCTTAATTGAAATATATAAATTCAACCAGTTTTTAAACAGAATATTCGGTTCGGTTAGCTAGATCTTTGGGTTTCCCCTACGTTAATGACAGCTAAAATAATTATATCTGTTTTGCCATTTTGCCAATGACCCATTGAACCGTAAAACTATAAAGTTATATGTATAGACATCTGCTATAAAGTGGTTAAATGAATCTGACAGCAATATAGAGTTTATGGCAGCTAATTCTTGAATACTTAGAAAATCCTATTTAAGACTTGAAATCTTGATTTAATAGCTTCGTATAAACTATGACTCAATCGTAGTGTCAGTGGAAGAGGAAGGAATGATACATTACGACGCTTTGACACATTTTGTGTCGCTGTCTTGAGTCTGAGTGGCTGCATGAACGGAAATAGTAATTGAAAGATGTCGATGTAGTTGAGATATGCATGAGCCTCAAGTTGGGGTCTTACGGTTATGCCAAGTGCGCTTTAATAAAGCGGTAAGTAATGGGAATTTTGGTTATATTTTGCAGTGAAAATTATTAACTTGAGAGATGATTCAGAAGGACTTCCTATATGATCCCATCTATATATCCAATGCCATTTCTTGCAGCTAGAACATGGGAAATTCTAATTTATTAAGCAGAATTTAATACCAATGAGTTCTCCTATTTATTTTACCTTTATCTCAAGTTTTTAGTTCATTAAAATTCTTTAAATTTTAACCGGAAGAAGATTTCTAATATCTTCTCAAAGGTAGCGCCTACAGATACCTCCTATTCCTATCCTGTTCGTATGTAAATTCAAAGTCAAATTGATAACTGCTTTGGTTGTGTATTTTTCGTTCCTTTGTTTTTAGTACCTGCCTTCAAGGCAAGGCGGGGAGGAGGTAAAATGCGAAATACAAAAAATAAAACATGAATAAAATGAAAAATACAAACGCAAATAAGCTGAAAACTTGTTCGACTCGAAACCGCCGATCGGGGCATATAAAGCCCGATGAACGCCAGTCGAAGTTGACTATAGTAGCGAAGCGGACGTTCAACTGGCCAAATAAATACCCCCAACTATCAACTATCATCATGGGTATGTTCAATCTATATATACCGGCCATATCTATAAATGTAAAATTCGCACGAAATGCGGAAAAACTAAGAATTTGCCTTTTCACTTTCATTGCAGTCAAGCTCGGCTTTCTTTCTCTGTTGATTGCTGCCTGCGTGGTTGCCGCCTTGGCTGCCGGTGGTAAGTCGGAACTTCCAGCTTTTGTCGGAGCTTTTGTTGTAAATTCCCCTCTGTTTTTTTTTGGGTAGATTGTCCCTCATCCACCAAGGTTCAGAACTGCACTCCCAAGTGCCTGCACGACAGCGAGTGCAGTGCCATCGGGGGCAAGTGCTGCCCGAACTTGTGCAACGGCCGCAGCTGCGTGCAACCCAATTTGCTGGGAAATTCCGGTGCCGATAAATCGCCCTTTGGCAGCAAGAATTGTGAGTATATATGAGGGGGAATTTTGTTGGGATCAATATTCAAAAGTCTAGTCTTGATGTAAGAAAAAATTATTCAAAGTATGAGGAATGGACCGTTTTCTAGAAGGAAAAAAATATCTACAAGTTAAGGAAACAATTTTGTTCCATAAGTTTTTTGTTTTTAAATTAAAATTTGCAGAAATTCATTTTTGTCAAATTTTTGGTCTTCTAAAACCTGCTTAGTTTCATTGATTAAAACCTGTTTATATTAATAAAGGAGACTAAAAGGACCATAATTTTCAATCAAGTCCTACACAATGTTATTGAATTATGAAAAGGGAACACGAGAGGTTATATCCCAGCACTCACAGTAGAAAATATTATCAAAATTATAGCTCCTATTCATATTTCCATATTTTGAGAAAAATTCTATTGTTTTAAATAACTTTTTATGTATATAATATTTCATATTCATATTACACCTAATTGAACTAAACAAAATTAAATTCAGCATTGAATTAAGGTTATAAAAGAGATTTAAGGAGCTATGCTAATATAAATGAAAGTAAAAACATTAAAACATTAAAAATAACTGCTGTTTTATATCCTACACACTGGTTTGCATTTAAAAAGTAAGATTTTATTTTTTATTTTGAGCCTTATTAACCAAAAACTAATAGTATTAAAGACCTAATAACCAGATAAATCCGTTAATAAATCAGCAACCCAGTAACTTTATTACAGGATCTTCGAGATAATAATCTCAACAAAAAGAAATGCTTTTTAAAATTTATTATAAAAGAAAGTATCCAATAAGCTCCTTTCTCTATTTTTTAAGCTATAATTTCGTATAGATTTTTCCTTTTTCTACTATTGATTTAATACTTTTTTTGTTTAATTAATCTCTAGCCGGATCCACTGGCAGCTATTGCGGCAATGTCAAGTGCGGCAGCTTCGAGAAATGCGAAATGGACCGCAGCACCAAGCGGCCCAAGTGCGTGCGATCGTGAAAAACGGACACAACGGCGGCGCCAGCAATGACCACCGACCACAACGCGTTATAAACTCTTTTCTTTGTCACTAAATGGAAACTTGTGTAGACCCGTAAACGTCGCCA
This sequence comes from Drosophila tani, assembly GCA_008042535.1. NCBI lineage: Eukaryota > Metazoa > Arthropoda > Insecta > Diptera > Drosophilidae > Drosophila > Drosophila tani. The sequence continues at coordinate 12,219 of VNJO01004931.1, forward strand.
ACTTTCTTGGCCATGTCTCTGAACTGTCTTTTATATATTTATAGTTTTTTTTTCTGTATAGTATTAACACTCACGGGAGGGGCGGCGAGGGCGATTGCGACCAGCAGGCTGGCGACCAACACGAATTTGAACATATTTTCAGATTTTTAAGCTGACTTTTCTGGGGTGGATAAACTCTCTGCACTCGATGTCTTTCGCTGCAAGCGACTTTGGACTGTGGATCGTTGAGCGGCTGGCGGCCGGGCTTTTATATCGCACTTGAGACCTGGCCAAAAGCGGTGGCGTCTACGTCGGCAGCGCAGTTGCTTCGCTTTTTTTTATGTTTATTTGTATTATTTTTGTTTTCTGTATATTTCCCCTCCCGACTTTTGTGTGTTTACATTTTTGACAAGCCAAAGATCTTGCTCGGTGGTGGTTGTTGGGGGAAAAACTCAGCTTCAAATGTAATTTTGCAATCTTCGCTGGCTGCAATTTGTTGACTTTCGTGTGTGGCTGGAGAAGATCGGCGGCATATCGAACTGGAATCGGGTCTGAAGTCAGAGCTATGTCTTGGCTTGGCTTGGCTGCTGTGGCTGCATTGCGTAAGCGGCCCCATCTCCACGGAGCCTCAAGGTCAGTTGGTCAACAGGTTTCCGAAAAAGCTGCCCCAAAAAAGGTGCACTTACTCGTACCTCACCCATTCTTCTTCGGTTGCTTCTGCAAAAGAGCGCCCTGCTCTTTTTTCAGGTTTCATGTGGCCGAAAACTTATGTAATTTATGTGGAGTTTTGTGCAAATTGAAAGCTCTCCGATGGACGAGGAAGTAAGTGGAGCATTACGTGGTGTCTGGGGCACCCTTTTGGTTTGGGGCCATAACCAGCTCGGGAACCCAGCCGGCGGACTGGGACTGGGAATTGGGAATTGGGATTGGGGAGCTGCCATATTTTTTCGCTCTCTCTCTCTTTTTTGGAGCCTCACCTATCCGGGACGATCTACTGTGGGAAGAATTGGGAAATCTCTGGATCCGATTTAGATACGGGTCTATGTCTGCAATTCAATTACCTTTTATTGGCTTGGCTTAAATAAACTTGGCTCTTGAGAAACGTGGAAGTGTGGCAACACAAAACAAACAAAATAGGCTAATAAATGTGGGAAACAGGTGGCGGAGAGTAAGCAAAGTAATTGAGTTTATGCATTATTTCTTTGGGTAGCTTCCTCATTTTTAATTTTAATTTTTAAGACATTGTTTCTGAGCACTAAAAACTGAGATTTATGAAGCTGAAATTGCAGATAATTGTCCTCAAGCTGTTAGCCTTGTAATTAATAAAGATTAAGCGACAGATTCAGCTAATTCAAATGTATTATTGAGGGAAAAATATTACTTTGAAAATTGGGAATTAAATGGTATAGAATTCTTAAGAAATTATTAAGGCTTGAATCTAGTAAATTTAATATTAATGAACATGTGAGATGAAGAAACAGAGTAGTTCAGGGAGACCTTAGAGGTTAGATTTCTTAGTTTCTGCTTAAAATAATAGCTAAAGTTGGATTTGAATTTAATTAAGCATGAAAAAAGTTAATATATTTGGATGTGTTTTTATTTTGGTAATATTTATAAATCAGTCAATAACTTCCTAAGAATCTAAAGAAGTTGAAAAATATTTTAGCTTAAAAGCCAAGATTCATAGAAGACCTTTGTTTACTTTAGGAGTCATTGGTTGTTTTTTAGGAGTCATTGGTTGTTTTTTAGGTATGTTCAAATTTTCTCACAAGTTAGGTAAACTTTATGATGCCAAAATTATATATAATTAAATTTTTTTTAGGCCTTGCTAAGTCTTAACAAGCTGAAATTGCAAACAGTAAAACAGAAACCATAAATAAACGTATTTTCAAGCTGCTTTTAAGGGCCAAGTCAACGGACCAAGTCTGTTAGAATTAACAAAAGAAAAAAGTGAATTCTTTGTATAAAATAAGAATTTAAAATTTCGTCACGTAAATCTTTTCCTAAGTTCTGTGACATCCGTTTTGGACATGCCCATAGTCTTTAAGGTTTTAGCTTTTTTTGGACCCACAGTGCGAATGGTTTATTTGCCGAACATCCGTTCGTTCCACTTTCAATTCGTTTCCCCTTTTTTTTCCTCGTTAGCTTTCTATGAATCGGAGATGTAATAACAGTTTAGTAAACCACTTTTTTTACTTTTTTACTGTTTTGTTTGGTTTTTTGTATTATTTTCATTGTTAGCTTTTTACGGACAAAATTTTTGAATGCCGCCGTTGCAGTGGCACGAATTTCATTTGATGATATCGAGAGGATGGCTGACGGACGAGTTTTTCTTGACTTGTTTTTTGGCTTGGAATTGAAATCAATATAAAAAGCTCAAGGTGAGAGACCGCTCCAAGTCATCAAGTTTGGTTTACCGATAATTTTATAATTATACAGTGTGTCGGCTTAATGAGAAAGAGAGCGGCATAATAGTGGCGAAAGAGATGGCGACACACGCAGTGAAAGAGAGAGGTGGAAGAGGTCAGGAAGGAAGCGAATCAACTTCAAACATTTGCCATATTTATGGCATTATTTTGACTCTCTGCCTTTGCAAATTAGCACGCTATCACCGCCTGTCCCTCTTCCCTTTCTCTGACCGCCCTGCCTCCCCCATTCGCCAGCGAAGATGGGGAGAGAGAAGCCGCAAAGGTGGAGCGGCGGATGGGGATGGTCTCTTGGGCGTTACATTGACAAATTGTTTTGGCGCTCTCTTTTATCGCCGCTTTTATGCAAATTGACTTTGTATTTCTCTTCTTTTCGCAGCGGATTTGGCTCAGGGCTATGGCAATTTGACATTTTCAATCAAAATTTGTTAATTATTTATCAGTGATTATGGCCAAGCCATACAAATGATGTCTAACGCGGGCGACTCCAGTTTCTTTACGCCTTTGTGCGGGGCGATTCAATGACCTTTTGATTTGCATTTTTTCGGCTTTTATTTGGGTTTTTATTTTGTTTCTTTGTGGATGTATCCATTCGAATAATGGGAATTATGTTAACGATATACATAATTGGTCTGATATCCATCACTTCACATTGTGATTAAGTGGTTTGTGTGGGAAATTAAGCCAAGTGGCGGGTTTTTACTTTCAATGGCGGAATATATGGGGCAGTGGCCTCTTAATTTGAATTTAACTAGGTCTCTAATCGTTTTCCATCCAATTTGTGGCCGATCTTAGTTAATGAATAATTAATAAATAATTATAATTAAAATCCCAGAGAAAAACCTTCAAAAGCCGTAAACAAATAATATGATTAGCCCGCATGGTGAGGTTTTTTTCCAGTAATCTCCATATGCTTTTTAATGCTTTTCCCTTACTTGTTCAGCCTTTTTGTTAATGCCGAACAGAATTAATTAAATAAGATAACTTTTATGGATTAATTCAAACAGCTGTGTGAGTTGCTTAAGTAGAGCAATAAAATATTTAGCACATCGTTAAATTTGATTATAGAGATAGAGCTCGCTTCTGGAACTTTTGCCGGTATCATCAATGAATCACTCGGCCTGGCCTGCATATCAAAATGAATCCGATTTATAAGCAATCGCATAAATTTTCAACGCGATGTTGTCACTTTAACAGCTGTCCACACACGCACACACTTGGCAACAGACACAACATAAACACACACCCAAGCCCAAGTCCATACGCACACCCGTTTCAAGGACACTTTGGCAAAAGTAACTGACATACATATCAAAATATGCATGGTAAATATGTGCATATTTGTATGTAAGTTTATATGGGTACACGCAAAAAAATTACAAATTTTTAAAATAAACAAAATGTTCTATAAAGAGAGTCTTTTAGAGCGGAAAAAGGGATTCCATATCACTAGAATTCCCAACACTTGCTGGAAACAGAAGATTAATGTTAGTCTGTATCGGATACTGATGAGGAAGTGGTGGCATAAGTCACCTTTAAAAAATAAAATAAAGTTTTCTATATATTCGGTTAGAAATGTAATAAGAAATATAACATTTTCAAGATATTCTTTTAAAAATTTTACTTTCTAATTTAAAGTACAATGATTGTTACTGAAAATGTTTTCCTAAGTGTATATATCTGACAGCTGACATTTAGAAGAGTAGAAGAGGAGTACGAGTTGAAGACTTGAGGCCTCGTGCGTGTGCGAGAAAAGGAATGCAATAAAAGGAAATGTGCGAAGCAGAAGAAGAAACAGCCAGAAACAACGGCAACAACAATGGCAAAGGGGGGAATTATGCACAGACACACACACATTTGCATGCCAAGCAGTGGACGCAAGCAGTGCAGAGGAGCAGAGACGGGGCAGGACATAGGCAAAAAATTGGGTGCGTTACAAATATGTAAATGGAGTGTTTGTGGCAAATATTTGGCCAAGCACTTTCTCAGCCAACAACCAAATTTGCATAATATGGGGCAACAATTTCTCTACGTAACTTGGTTCTCCAGAAGTCGAAGTATTTGGCCTATTCCAAATTAGATTAAGGGAAACTAGAGCACTATTGTGGTTATATTATGTTTTTATTATCATTAAGTTATATTGATGTATTATTTTATTTAATAAACGCCATGGATATGAAATCATTGAAAACATCACTTTAAACTATGGTATACAATTTTAAAATTGATCAAATTTAATAAATAAAAACAGGGGTGCCACAGAAATCTCTGAGAACTTAAAATCAATAACAACTGTTTAAAATTATGCATTAATATAGAAAAGGCTCCAAATTCATTAGATTTTTGAAAGCTGTAACATTTAATAGCATACTTTTAGCCAGAATTTTAATTGAATTAAAATACTCCGCGATTTCGGTGGCATCCCTGTAATAAATTTGCGAACAAACTTTAAAGGAGATTTCAAATTAATTTCCCATATCAACATTTTAATTCCACTTGAAGGGTAATCAAAGCTTAGTAAAAAATTAGTGTTATTTAAATAGGTGTATCACTAGCAGCTAACCATAATAGTTTCGACTTAAAGCTTGATATCCCTCTAAGCAGCTTTAACCCTTGGCTCGTCCCCCTCTCTCTGTTCATTAATATTTAATGGTCTTGCGTTGCAGCTTTACTGCACGATAATTACATTATTCACGGAATTCCATACGGTTTTTGCTGCCCTTTTTCGAGCCTGTCTGAAATTTTTTTTAACTTGACCTACCTCAAGGCTTACAGAGAGCACTTAGCCGAGTCAGTTGCCCAAAGAGGGAAGGGCGACGGGGTGTGGGGATTTCGGATGGAAACTAAAACTAAAGCTCGACTAAAGCTTGATGATAAGCTCTGTAATGGCGCCATATGCAAGCCGGCAGCCGCTGCTAAAAACCGCCAGCAACAACAATAAAATATTCCGAAAAACCGCGTGAGAAAGCGCAGAAAATAGGGAAAATAGAGGAGGAATTGCTGAATACAGAAAGGGGGGAGCGGGCATCCAGAGACAGACACACACTAAGTGAGAGAACCAAGTTATCAAAAGTAATTATCAACAAAAGACAGCAACAATGCCAGCAAGCGGATTACGGACCAGCACTAAGGGGGTTAACAGGACGACGACGGGGCACCACCAGGGGGGGCTAAAAGGAGCGGAGGGACTAGGTTCTGGCAACATGAGTAAGTCAGCGTTAATTAAGTCAGGACACAAAACAAATGGCCAGCGCATCTAAAAGTGCATTCCGCTTCTGCAAAATTTGCATTTGTGTGGGGAGCAAAACTGAGTTTTTGGGGGTACTAAGTTTTCTTTTTTTAGATGCTGGGTTTTATCTACCGATGGGAGAGGATTTTTTATAGACATTCTGGTACATTTCACTTTTAATTGGGTTCGACTGAGGTAATTTGGCTCAAAGCAAATACATTTCAATTTAATTGAGTTATTGTTCGGCTTTTATCCCTGAAAAAAATTCTATAGAAATGTATAAAAAACAAGGAAAACTTTATATGGAACTATGTATATTGAGAGGGACATTCAAAAAGCTGTATTACTCAATGTAGTGAATGTGTTAAATTGGATAATAAAGAACACTATTCACATTTTTTATTTATGATATGAACCAAGATTATTATAGCTTAAAAATATACTATACTCATCATGAAAAACTGTTTGATAGTTTGTTAAAAAAGTGCTGAATGTTAAAAATTAAATAGAAACCTATAATTCAATGGAAAGGCCCCAAAGTATTCTACAAAACAATACACTATAGAAAAAACAAATTTTCACAGATTTTGATATCTCAAACATTTTGCAGCATACTTTTCGACACTTTCTTAAATGAATTTAAAAATCCTGGTGATTTTTAAGGCGTTTCATATTTTTAAAGATCCTGTAAAGTGATTTCTTAAAGCGGTACCTATTTTTAAATAACCTGCAAATTATTTTAAAATCCCTACTGATTTCCTTGGCACCCTTGATAGCGTTGTATTTAATTCTTATTCAATTTTTAATTACCTAAAACGATATAATAAACTCAATTTTAAATCGCATTCGTGTCACGACTACCTGTCTCATTCCTAAATTGCTCTCTCAAGCATAGAGTGTGCTCATCTTTAAAATCGCATTAAAGTTGAAGAGCAGCGCCGGCTGTCAGGCAGCATTGACCCTGCAAACTGGGCTCAGACAGAGAGACACAGGGCCACAGATACCGAGACATGTGTAATTGTGGCAGCAATTTAAGCTGCATCATGAAAGGTTCCCCAAACCGGAAGTACGAGAGCAGCACACACACACACACACACATTTATTTCGGGGGCATTGAAACTTGAGGCCGGTTTTGGGCCCTGGCACTCGGTTCTTGGTACTTGGTACTTGGTACTTGGTGCCTGATGCCTGATGCCTTTATTAAGCCAGCAAATAAAATCCAGAAACATCAAGGATACACTCAGGGGCTCATGCATAGTCAGGAGCAGTTGCAATAGCAAGGGCACTGAGGGAAAAATAAGAAACTAAATATATTTATAGTATTAATTGTAGAATTGGTAATGAGAGTTAGCTGCGTGTTAAAAAAAGAGTGAGTTAAGTTTGAACTTATTCTTAGATATATCTTTGTTCTTTTAAGAAACTTCAAGAGACTTAGGACCTCCTTAGACTTTTCCCTCTGTATTTCGAAGTAGCAGCAGCAGCATCGCATCCTTCACGTGTTTTGTATACAAGCCCAGGCAGTTGCAATTTATGCACACAACTTGTCAACGCAGGGCGGTGGTGGCGGCGGCTTGAATGGCTCCTAAAGGGTGAACGGCGGAGGGGTGACGAAGCAGTGAATAAGGGGTGAAGTAAGGGGGAATGGTTGAAAAGGGACGACATGCGGGCTCACAAGTGCTGCTGCATTGGTTAGCCAGATGAGGGGTGATGGCTGGCTGGTACACGGGCAATGCCAGTGGGATCGGGATTCTGGGAGGTTGAATGCTTGATAGCAGCAAGCAATTTACACCGCACAATGCGTTGACACACGTCGTCCGCAAATGTGCGGCCAGAAGACAATAGAGAAATAGGGAGCCCAAGGATCCAGGGATCCGCAGCCAAGCAAGCTTCGTGCTGCCTCATTAAGCCAGAAAGGTGTCAAATGTCCTGCCTGCCAGTGGCATCTCATCCGTTTGGCAGGAATGAAGAGTCACCAGCCAGTAGGATCTCCTCTCCTGCAGCTCTCTGTAATCTCGAGCCTGAATTTACGACTCGGTGTCCCTTTAGTCGCTTTACTTTAGTTCAACACTTTCTCAGCAGCACCGACACCGAACCCCCGACCTCATAATTCACAAAAGTGTTGACAATGAAAACGAAATTCCCATTAAAATGCAATATGTTGCAGCAACAGTGTCCCAGCAGCAGGACTCACTTGGCCAGGACAAATGTTTATCTGGCTAAGAGTATCAGAATGTGGCCAGAGGGATTGGGTTTGGTTTGGGAACTGGGTTGGGTAGTTGGGATTGAGCGGCTGCCTCATGAATTTGTGCCTGTGAAAATTTACACAAAATTTATGATTAGATTTTCTGTGTATTTAGCCACGTAATTCAATTCACAGACTTTAATTGAATCGAGCACAGAAAGAGGAGAGAGAGAACCAGAGTGAGAGGAGAATTATTCAATTAAATGCCAACTGCAATGGAATTTTGAGTGTTGGTTATTGAGAGGAAAAATAAGATTATTATTGTACACGGTATTTAGAGGATACGGGGGTATTATGACAAAGTGTAAAATTATAAAACAGGCAGAGGGAGGCATCTAAGACAACATAATGTATATCATTATATTCTTCGACCTAAATTTCTTCAGAAAGTAATTATATTAAAGTAGATATACCTTGTGGGGTTAGGTTTCCAAAATTTTAGTACAATTGAATGATAAATATTATAGTTATTACATAATAAAGATGTTGCTGGATAGTTTTGCTAATCATAATTTTCTTGTGCATTTCCTTATGTAAGTATGTTTTAATATACCTGGTATCTCACAGTCCAGCACACTCCTCTGTAAATTTCTTGCTCAGTGTTACTGTTTGTATTCAAAAGCAGATTTACATTTGCCCGGAGTTAATTTTGTGGAAAGTTATCTGTTAATTCCTTGCTGTTGAAATTTATCCCACACCAATTGCATAACTTACAAAAGCAGGCTTAACTTTTTTATGCGTTGCTTTAATTCTTATTGTTGCGTACCATTTACCCATTCATCTGGCAAAGCCTCGTTTGAATTGAACAAATTAATTGTGTTATCTTTGCCGGATAAATCTAAGCAGACGCATTTATTTAATGCGCACGACAGGCATTTAATTTTTTGTTAACAAGGTTAATTTACGTATCACTGTGGACGGCAGTCCACGTAGTGACGATGAGCACCGAGACTGTGGTGCGCAAGGATATACAGCGAAAAGAGAAAAAGGGCGAAAGTCCCATTTAAAATATATATTTACATTACTTAAATCGAAGCCCCGGAGATCTTATTTTGGCACAGCGTCAACAAATATAAATTGTTTGCAGCGAATCTTGGACGAGACTGAGCTGTTCCGCCCCCGCCAAACAAAATTTTTTAAAATTTTGTTAATTAGTTTCAAAATTGGCACGCTGCCTGTTTTGCCTTTTTAAATTTTTCAGCAAAGTGCCGATTTTAAAACTAATTAAACCATTTTTAAATAAAAATCACAAAATTTGGTATCAGAATTTTTTTGAGTTGAATGTGCCATCGTCACTTTTACCTCACCTCGTTAAGAGGTGTTTTTGTTTGATAGTATATGAATGCCGGAAATAATTCTCTTTAATTCCCATTTTTATCCGCATTAAATATTAGTTTTTCGCTTTTAATTCAATTTCAATTAAAATGTAGGCAAGGCAACCAATTAAGGCAATTATTTCTGGTGAAAATTTAAATTATTATCCTGCCTGTGTATGCATTTCCTTTTGCCTGTTCAAGGCTCCGCCCCGGGGCAAAATTTTATGTGGCTGGCTAATCGTTCTTTTGATCATTTTGCGGTTGATATATAAGCTTTGAAGGGCGAGCACAAATCGGCGGGAGAAATGCGAGGATTAAGCTTAATTCCGCTTAAAGACATTTATGAAAGTTGGGCTTTTGTGCGCCATAAATGCGTATAGATTCCTGTAAGAGTTATGACGACCTTGAAATCAGTGCGTGCACACACGGGAAAATAAAACTCCGGCAGGAAGTGCAGTAAAAGTTTGTGAAATTGCCTCTCAAAATTGCGTTACGCATAAAATAACACATTTGCCAGCTCACTTGGCAGGAAAAACGGCAGAGATCCTAATGCTCAAGGATTATGCACAAAATTTTGTTTGCTCACTGAAACTGAAATTGTGAGTTTGCCGAATACATATGCCTCAATATATATATACATAAATATAAATACATATACATATATAAATCAGAGACAAAAATCAGCAACAAATGTTGCTTTATGCTGCGTCTGTTCTTTTTGCTTTTTATTTGCTTCACTTGGTTTTTTTGCGTTGGCCAAATAAATTGAATTATTCCAACACGCAGACACACGCACATGTCCATGTTTATTTCCTGTGTGCCACATGGCGTATGCGTTATTTTGTATTTTTTTTTAGAACCAAAGTCAAACACTTTTCTCCTTCATTTCGAGCTTGTTGCTTTGATTGGCTGCTTTTGCTCCCGTTTGATGTTTGCTAAACTAATTTGGCTGAAGCAGCAATAGCAGCAGAAATAAAGCGAGGGTGAGCAGCAGCGACAGCAGCGGAAGCGGCGGTGCGGAGCGTTGAAAGTTTTTCTTGCTCCTGTTTGCATATCAAGTATACGCAACGTTGATTGGATTTGTAAACTGACCAAGGCACTGTCCCTTGTCTGCTTTCCCCTCGTTAGAGGCAGCAGCTTAATAATCATCTATGCTTTAAGCTCAACGGTGTCTTCAGAGTTATACAGGTACACTAGAAATTAATTTATTTTAATTAAATAAATTTATTTTAATAAAAAATATTGTTGATAGCCAAAGAATATTTGTAAAAGCTTAAAATCATTTAATAGAGAAAATAAAACTTGGAATAAATGTTTATATACAAAAATATATAACATAAAAATAATTTGAAAAAATATACATATTGATGTAAAAGTGTCTTTAAAGACATATTAATATTTATTTTCAGGATATTAAAACATATTTAGAAAACTGATGAAATAATATTCTAAATACATAATTACTGTAAATATCCATAATTAATATTTATCTCTGATATTAGGTATTGTTAGTAATATTTTCCACTGTAAAGCCGCCGTGTCAAGCTAAGCTACGGACTCTGTGTGTGCGTGTGTATTTGGCCGAGTGAGTGAGTGGCTGAGCTTGTGTGTGTCTGGGTTGGCGTTATCCTTGGCACGTCCTGCAGGCATCGACGTCGGGCCTGTCATGTTCACCTCCGCCATGGCAATCTGACAAGATATGGCATCTGTTCTCCCTACGTCGCCGTATGTTTGTGCATATAGATATTGCATTTTTTGGAAACGAGGGCCACAGCGAATGGGTTAACACCTTCGCACCCATAATCGTTCACATGCGAGTCGTAAAAAGACAAAACCAGGACATAATATGGCCACTTGATAATGCCAAAGAGGTTTCCACATCGTTGCGACAATGTGTGTCTCGAAGGATGCCCCACGGACAATATTAGCAGCTAGTCTATTCTGTGCGTTATTTGGCAATATTTGGTTGTAGTATAGATTTAATATATAGGTATAGGAAAAAGGATATAAGATACTAGGTTTACTCAGTATATTCGATATGTTTTTTTTATTCAAAAGTTGAAATTAGAGTTAGAGTTCTTCAAATTGAGATGGGTAAGTGAGGGTAACATATTTATTTTTCATTTAATAAGTCTAAATAAGTATTTCTTCACTAATTATTAAGATACAAAGAGTATAATTTTCCACCTAGAAAGGACTTGTTGTGGAAACTGCAATTGCCAAGTAGACCTGCCTCACGTTCCTATCACTCAAGTTAATTTTCAGAGCCGTTTGGCTTTGCCCCCGACAAGCTCGTTAAAGAACGTGTAATAAAGTTTTGGCCAAGACTGTGGCTCTGGCACTCTTCAGCGTCCATAAACTGGAGGTGGCAACTAAAAGTGACGTCATAAATTTTGGCGAGTCCTTAAAGTGGCGGAAATAAAGCCCCCCGCCATCGTTCCCAGCACTGCGTTGTCTTGTGGCTAATGAATTTATGTTGCCGCCGTTTCAGTTGTTATTTTTGCCGGTTACCATTTTTGATGAAGACTACGACCACGAGGATGATGATAAGGAAGGGGAAGACGAACTTAAACTTTAACCGCGAGTGCGTTGATTGTCGTGTACTTGATGGTTTTCTCGGTAGCGAGAAGTTGGTACATCTTACACTTTGGGAAATAATAAATAAATCTTATGCTCTTTTTTATTTAATTTTATTTGCTTTAAAACGTATTTTATATTTAGGAAATGTTAAATTTAAATACCCAAACCTTTTTAAACAAATATATTAAATATATTTTTAATAATAAGACAATTGTAAATGTTAAAATTTAATGAGTATATGGTTTCAAGGAAAGGAAAATATTTTCTAGAAATCGAAGTATTATTAAACTGCTTTTAACAAATATATATTCTTTATATAACAATTGATTACATAGGGGGGTGTCGATATATCGATACATCGATAAAAACACAATCTGACCATGTAGCCAGAAAAACTCTTAGTATTTTTATCAGGATTATTTAACTAAAAAATTATCTGTAAATATATTTAAGTCAACTTTTTCTTATTCTTTTATTTATATATATATATTTTTTTTATTTATTATTCTCTCTGTCCTCAAAACGCACCGCAAAATATGAAAATAGAATGAGGGCACCGCTGGTCAGGCTAAATCGAAAATGGTTTCATTAGCAGCGAACAGAGACAGAGACAGGGACAGGAAAAGTAACAAGAAGAGGAGCAGGAACAGCAACAGACCAGAATATCCATCAAAGTGTGTTCACTCGCATCCAAAGGAAGACACAGCCAGGACACGCGCTGGTCCCCAGCTGGCGGACACCTAAGAGTCTCCTTTAGGAAGTCAAATTATGCAGCATGTGCATGATTGATTAACTTTGAATGGGGCGTTGTTCGTGATTTGGCAAAAAAAGAAAGAAAAGAAAAATGCAAGGAATGGTAGAAAGTGGAAAGTGAGGTGAACCCAATAATCTCACAAAAGAGTGAAAGGGAAATGGGGCAGAGGAGGAGACGGACACCAAGGGGCACGGCACGGCACGGACGACTGACACTTAATTAGAGGCACGCCGGAAACGGAAACGGAAACGAGATGCATGGCCATCAAGTGGGTCGTGTGTGCACCGCCGGTGGAAACCGAGCAATTTGCACGCCAGGATGTGCTGTGCAAGGTCGCCAGGATGTCACTCTGATGTATGTATGCATATTGTATGGAAATGTGCTTGTGTGCTTGTAGAGAGACCTTAAGGAAATGCTACCAGAATTTAATCTACAGAAATTATCCTTAGACTGTGTAGTTAATTGAGCAGAGGTATTTTCAGGAGCTTGTCCAAGCTCTACCAGGGTGAGCTCTATAAATGGGTGAGATTGGATAAGTGATTGATGTTTCAGAGACACTATTTTTGCTGTAGTTTATTTTTATAGAACTTGTTGTTGCTTCTGCAGGTCGATTAATTAGGTTGTCTTTAGTGTTTAGTTGTTCCAGTAGTTGATTTCCATTACATTTTCTTTCTTAAGTTGCATTTGCGACTTTATTTTAAGAACTAATTACCATTTTTTCTGGTTTTCCCAACTATTTAAGGACCTTTTCTTAAAGATACATTTCATGAATAAAAGCCAACCAAGCAGGACATTTACTTATTTATTTTCTAATATGTCTTTGTAGCTTTGATTTGCTTTGCTTTTATTATTAAAGGTTTTCTGGTCTCAATATTTTACTGACCATTTCACCTAATTCTTATTTAAAAGTCCTAAAGAGCGGGTCTCTTGAAGTTTACGCCAAATTGAATAAAACTCTTCCCCTTTCTGCATTGAGTTATTGCGAAATTAGAAAATGTCTTCGCATTTCGGGGGTTTTATGCCCACGAGGGAGTGTATTTCCATTTGCCTGTGGCCCAGCTGTTACTGGATTGCCAGAAAAACATTAAACTCAAAGACAGGAAGCACCAGGAAGGAGGTCGCAATTGGGGTTTGGGCTATTTGTTTTGTCTTGAAATGCTTTTCTGGTTGTTTCTGTTGCAGTTCGAGTCCCTCTGCATGCTAGCTGGCGTTTCCTTGTGGTTATTTTCCTATGACTTTAAGGGCGATTTTTGTTGTCAGGCTCCTATATGGAAATTCAGTGCCCAACCAAGGTCTGTAAATAAATTTATTTGGGACAGGAAAATGTTTAAACTCCGTTCTTGTATTTATTAGCCCCTTCACTGTTTTGACTGCTTATAAAGCCAACTGATGAGTGACAAAAATAAGGGGAAGTCCCCTGTGAGTCCTAGCTGAGGCTGCCTGGCATATTTTTAGCATATTTTGGGGCGACTTTCTATCTCGGCAAGGACATCATCATAATTGCGGCCACAGTGCAGGAAGTGCACAGGAAGAAGAAGAGCAAAGGGGCGTGGGAAAAGAGAAAGAAGAGGGGGGAAAGGAGAAGCGGGATTCCTGTGCATAATTGAAATTCCAGCCTAAACGCGTTTGTAACGGGAAATTGCGCGCGTAGCCAAAAAAGCGAAAAGCCGGACGCCAGGATGCGAATGCGGATGCGAAAATGTCCACTCCACAAAAACAGTTTATTTATATTACTTTCTTATTTGTGTATAAACAATTATACGCGTTTTGGGGAAACCGAAAAACTAGGGAAAGTTGCATAAACAGAAAGTTAATATATTTATGTATTTTTATAAATTGAAAGAAAATTTGAGTTTTTTCATTAAGAACTCATAATTGAGAATCATGTGGCAATCTTTAGGTTTTAAAAAACTTTTTGAATCCTTAATCAAAAGTTATTGTTTCCAGACCATCATAAAACTTTATTACATTTTAAAAGTAATTATTGCTAGTGTTATATTTATCTACGATAATATTTTGATAAATTGTCATAATTACTCATAAATAAGATAAATTAAATTACTTTCTCTAAATGCAAAACACACATATTTGCCGGTTGTAATTAGTTTTGCGAATAATTAATTAAGGCATACATGAAATACCTTTGGGTGACATTTGGTCAAAATCGGGAATGCGAGAAACGTGAGATGTGAGTGAGTGCGCCGCCGAAAATGTAATTAATTTCAAACCAAACAATAATAATTATTGCAATGCACCCGTTGCGGGACTGTTATTGTATGTGCAATTACATTTCGTAAACATATTACGCCCGGGGGACACCAATGGCCACCCCAAAAAATCAAAGCTCCCCAGCAATTAATCCTAGGGGAAACCTGGGGCCTTCTTTGGGGATTTTTTGAGGTTGATTCTTATTTTTCAAGGATTCCTTGAGAATTACTGATGGTGGATAGATCTTTGTGGGAAGAGGCTATAAGGCATTATCAAGAGAAGAAAAAAATCAAATTTCAAATTTGAATTTCCAAAAATTGCAAGCAGCTGTTGCGCCAGCGTTGCCACCTTTCAAAGAGAAAGTAACATGCGCGCGATAACTGCGCATGCTTGAATTTTCCAGTAAGTTAACTATTGTTCCAGCTGAGCTCGTGTGGAAAATGTGGTGTGATAAGTTGGCCAGTACACGCCGAGCTATCAGAACGTTAAGTCGCGCATTTTTTCGAGAATTTTAGTACACATTATATCTTATCAAAGGCAGCAAAGTGCTGTAAACATAGAAAATACCTTAAAGGTAAACTACTGCCAAGTGAAAAGAAACTGAAAATAATTTATTAAGTTATAATAAAAGTAATTAAAAACTGCCGCGAACTAAATAAACTTTAAAATAAAATAAACTGCTTACAAATTGTTTAAAATTTGAACAGTAACGCACTTTGGCAGCGCTGGCAACCCTGCGAGCCGCGCTCTCTCACTCTCCCACTGTGGTCGCTCTCTTTGCAGTGCTGCACAATGGCGTGCGGTCAGTGTTGCTCAACTCGCGAACGCCGTCTGATTTTTAGCAGCTAGAAATGTTTTGTGTGTGTTTGTTTAATGTTTCTTCGGCGTAAAGAGGCAAAACAAAATAGCAAATACGATGAAAATTAAGTGAAACGAGTGCGGTGACTGTGCGTGCGCAATGTTATACCGCGCGGCGTGCGAGGATCCGGATCCCAGTCCCACCGCCCGCGCCCGCGACCGCTCCCCCGCGCCACCCTCGCCAAACAAAACGGTGTGTTTGTATGTGAACGCGCCAGGAAATGAGAAATCATAAAAATAAAAGAGATTATGAGCAACATAAGGGCAATGCAAGTGTTTAAGTTAATAACAAGATCCACATTGACTAACTAACTAATAAAACGTGTACAACATGAGCCACAACTAGTGTAATCGCGCGTTGTTGTTGTTGGTTGTTGTTGTTGTTGGATCCCCCGCCTGCACACACACGCAAGCAAGCACGCCCGCTCTCTCACACACACAAGCAACCTTCAAGATTTCCCAGAAAGAAAATCATAATAATAATAAAAACAAGAAAGCAAGGAAAGCCAAGATGCGCAGCAATTAACTAAGGAGATACGAAATTGTAAAAATATTAATTCATATAAATAATAATATTAATAAAAGGCAGCAATTAAAGAAGAAATAATATGAATAAATCTCCAAGCAAATATCAAAATTAATAAATAAAAGAAAAACCATTTATGAAATAAAATAAAATTCAACTAAAACCCTAAAAGGCGGCAATTATTAAAACAAATATCCAATAAATAAAATAATAAGAATAATAAAATAAAAATAAACCCATAAGGGTTTTAATAAGAGGAAAGAGTTAATTATAAGAACAAAGAAAAGTAATTAACAAAAGAAATTACAACCCAAACGGAAGATTTAGTAGCCTAAATTAAATAATAATAAAAAAGGGGCTAGCTTAGGAAAGTTACCCCAAAAAATAATAATAATACCGGGAATTTTATCAAAAAATCAGCCATTATTGTGGATATTAAAAGTTTTTTAGAAAACCCACAAAATGCAGGCCAAAAAGCGTTACATACTGGTCTTTGTATCCTGCGCTTTTTTGGCCTACGCCTACTTCGGGGGCTACAGGCTGAAAGTATCGCCCCTGCGACCCCGTAGAGCCCAGCACGAGTCCGCCAAAGATGGCGGAGTTCAACCCCACGAGCAGTTGCCGGGTTTCCTGGGCGCGCAGGAGCTGCAAGAGCTGCAGAAGCTGCAGGGTAATCAGTCTAGGAGTCCGGAGGAGATCCCCAAATCCAGTAGTATTATTAGCACCCGACGATACGACTGCCGCATGGAGACCTGCTTCGATTTTACGCGCTGCTACGATCGCTTCCTGGTCTACGTTTATCCACCGGAGCCGCTGAACTCCCTGGGAGCGGCTCCTCCCAGCTCCGCCAACTACCAGAAGATACTCACTGCCATCCAGGAATCGAGGTATCACACCAGCGATCCCACAGCCGCCTGTCTCTTTGTCCTGGGCATCGACACCCTGGATCGGGACCTGCTCTCCGACGACTATGTGCGCAACGTTCCCTCGAGGCTGGCCCGACTGCCGCACTGGAACAACGGGCGGAATCATCTCATCTTCAATCTGTATTCAGGCACCTGGCCGGACTACGCGGAGAACTCGCTGGGCTTCGATGCCGGCGAGGCGATCCTGGCCAAGGCCAGCATGGGAGTGCTTCAGCTGAGGCACGGCTTCGACGTCAGCATTCCGCTCTTCCACAAACAGTTCCCGCTGCGAGCCGGAGCCACCGGATCCGTGCAGTCCAACAACTTTCCCGCCAACAAAAAGTATCTGCTGGCCTTCAAGGGCAAACGGTGAGTTAAAAGGATTAACATTATCAATGAATTAATTAAACCGCCACTAGCTTATTAAATAGGTTTATAGAACCAAATTTAAGTCATTACCTCGGCACAAATTAATGAATTTTTAAGAGTATTTTGAATGGAAGCCTGTTGGCGCCTCCTAAATATATGAATTTGTGATAAGCCATGTTTGTATTTCGTGGGAAAGTGTCAGGCCTAATCAGGTGACCTTTGGTTGATTAGATTCTATTGACTAATTCAATCTTTTAGTAGCAGTTTGTAAACTATGAAATTATTAGAAAGCCTTTAACGAGCTCCTTAAATATTCTTATATTCTTTATATAAAATATTTTAAAATGTATTTAAATGAAATCAGTCCACTCCGAAAATACAAATACCTTATACCAATATCATAATCTATTATTAATTGAGTTTTTATATTGAACACCAAAAGAATTAAACATTTTCTCTTGCCCTTCAGTCGAAACGATTTATAAATATTTTATATTTTTGGATATATTTGAATTCATACAAATTTGTATATGGTAGAAGCTGAATAATGTATATATAGGGACTATAATGACTATAAAAATAGGGAAATATATTTACAAATATCTCGTATAAATACAAGAACAATTTAAATTCAAACTTTTGTATTTTCTTGCCTGTGGGAATATATTTTCTTAGAATCTGAAGTATTGAAAATGTTTTAAGTATGAAGAAATGAAAATAGCTTCGGGAAACGTTGGCAACTTATTTTCTTCGGAATTTTGCTTACTTCTCCGCCTTACTCTTGATCGCAACAAGTAGATAAATATTAACAAATGTATGAATCTCTAAAAACGAGCGTCATAACTCTTATGAGAACTTTGTCATGTGGTCAGAGAAATAATCTCGTTTATCCGAAGGATGTAACCGTTAAACCGAAACAGGATTCACCGAAGCGAGCTGAATCTTTAGAGTGTTTGAAGTGGGAAAAAGTAATTTATATAAAAGCAACTGTCAAGACACTAAACGGAATATTAAATGCAAGTTATAAATTCTTAATATTTCAAGTGGGCGTTCAAGACAGTCAATAAAAACGAAGAAGGGTGTGACTTTAGTGCCAATAAAGATGAGATTTAAAAGAATCTATAATGCCAAAACACTCTCGAAGGCCTACAGGGTAGCCTTTAATTTCGCCACCAACCGGGATAACCCCCATTTGAACCCGTCGTCTGGTTTAGTCAGGCGGCAAATTGCAGGTTGCATCTATCGATGCCAATTCCTCTGTTCGTCCCGAAAAAAATACAGGCAGCAGGCAGGCAAAATCCGGAGGAGCAAAGGCGAAAACCCAATCGAAATCCGAAACGTTTCACTATTCCGTGTTTGGAGTTTCCAGCAGGCCTAGACATTCTTTTTTGTTGTGCTTGTTCAGAAGAGGTCTCCCATTCAAATTGAAAAATTGTCTAGCAACGCGTCATTCGTCATGTCCTTCCATATTCGAAGTTGCTCCTGCTTTTTGGGCCTTGTCCCTTCGGTGTGTTAGTTACTAGTACTTTTTTGCTGCTGCTACTCTTTTGTTTGTCTTCGCTTTATTGTTGTTTACTCGCTTTGTGCCGCCCACAACAACAAAGGTAGTGGCACTGGCAACAACAAGGACCTGGATGACGCTTCCTTTGACATGTAACTCGATTCAATAGCTGACATCGGGACACGGGGAGAAAATATTAATATTTTAAGCAATCATAAATGAGAAATATTTACTGAAATATAAGAGAAATATCATAGAAATATGTAGAGTTTTATTTAGACTGATTTATTATATAATAAATACATACATAAAATAGTGAAAATAGAGCTTAAAGCCCCAAGTTCCCAAAAACCATTTTCTCGGTGTATTTGAAGCCTCTATTCACCTGACCTCTGCCCTGTAAACGTGTGTATGCGTGGGTAGCGTGGCTGTCTAAGGCTCGGACTCCTCTCCATATCTCACCTGATAGCCACGTGGCGACATGAGCTCATTGTGCCCTAATTTAAAATTGATTTTCGCCTCCCCGGCGAAGCTTCGATAGTGAAGAGGGAACAGGAACAACTTGAGATATATCTATGGAAATTCCATGAGGACACGTTTCATTAAGCTAAGTGCTGGCCAACAGCAATTAACACTCTGGCAATTAATATTGTACAAGGACTGGAGTGGCACTTTAAAAATAAAGATACACACACATTCCCAACAGCCATTTGGGAGTTGAAATAAAATAAAACATAAAACAAAAAGATTCACTCCACTGAGAGAGAGAGAGAGCGATAAGATAAGAGCTTTTATTATACAGATTTAAGAAATCTTTAAGCTTATCTGCTATGGAATATATATAAATATTAGGCTGTTCCCAATTCCATTGCTTAAATTGCAACATGTAAATTGTTTATATCTCTGTTGGCAAAGTAGTTTGAATGGAAAAAGAGCTCAGCGATTTCTGTACAGCTAATTAGTTAGACAAAAGGTGCGATAAAAATCACAAAACACGAATGTGTTCCGCCACAAGCACCTTGGTAATTATTAAACATATCTGTCTCTTTGTTTGCTATTTTATCTGGCACTCTTTTAGCCGGATATGCCCGAAAAGGTTACTCTTTTTTTTGTGTTCCAGTAGAAACATCTACTGAGGCAACGACAGGCAGGAACAGCAGAATCAACAAACACCCAACATGGCAGAGTACGATGAATATGTTCGAGGCTACGCAAAAGTGATGTTAAAGTTGTTTACAACACACACACACGCACACACTCTGGCACATGAGGAAGGGGTGGCTTGAACCCCTCCCTGCAGCCCCCCTTCACTTTGCACAAACAATTAAAAGCGAAAGGAACGACACATGCCGGGCCACTTTACAATTATGCGTCCAAACACCAACACAGTGGAAACAAAGGCACTGAGAATTTAACATAAAATAATGTTTTTACTTAAAAATATTTATTTTAAGCAAAATTACAACTTTAAATTGATTTATGTATTTTAAAAATGTATTAAAGTACCTGAAAAGTGCGAAAAAAATTTTTTAACTTTAGAAAGATCTATAATACAAAGCATAGTTTTTATAAACTCTCTCTTTTTATAAGCTCTCTATAAATTTCACTCGCTCTCTGACATTTTAATTTTCCTCTAAAAACCAATTATATTTCAAGAATAAGAATATAAAATTTTAGAAATTCTTTCATCAAATTTTTAATAATAAATTAATGTCACACCATATACTGAAAATTTGTTATTCTTTCTGTGCCAATATTGTTGAGCTGAGCAGACGGAAAGAAGCCTTACCCAACTAGCCACATATCCCAAGGCCGCCTGCCAGCGAAAAACCACCCACAGCCACCCGCATTTACATACCCCGTCGCCTGGACATCCTTTGTGGCTTCACTTCCCTGCGAAAACTGTTGGAAAAGTTTTCTTTCCCCGTTTAATTGCTGCTGGCTCTCGTCCGTACTTCGTGTGTGAGAATTGCGGGTAAAAGTAGGAAAAGTGAGGGGAAAAGCGAAAGGAGAGGGGAAAATATAAGCGAAAAGGGCAGAGGAAAAATAAGCAAAAGGGGTGAGAAAAATAACCGAAAAAGGGGGGCCGGAGTGAGTGTCAGGAAAAGGGAAAGTGTGTGTTTCTGGGGCCAGAGTTAATCTGCGGTTTGGGAGTCTGCATTTGACATTCTTCAGTGGGACACTGGCTTTCGCTTCGTGACCAATTTGGTGAGAAATTCTCTGAGATTTGTAGATATAATCGATGCCGTAAACAGGTTCCACTGAGATCATCAATATGGCTAGCCAAAAATAAAAGAAACTTGACCATTATCAATCATTTCGCGTTAATAAAGCTAAGGCTAATCGATAAAGTCTCTCAATCTTTTGACAGGCAACGCAAATGTTTGAGCTTCTATGAGGGCTTTGATTAAAACTTTTTAATGCATTGCGTGAAAGTCTTGACACTTTTTAGAATTTTGAATAAAATGGGAGGAAACTTTTTGATCTAATCAATGGAAGAGGTTTTAAAAAGACTTAAAGAAAATTAGTAAAAGGTTCTGGAAGTTTTCTAGAAGTGACAGATGTTGATAAGTAATTTTTTATTTAATTTAATATATATGTATATGTGTCCTAAGTAAAAAATGTAATGCATAAATCATCATACAAATAATCCCTATTCCACTTTTCCAACAATATAACAAATGCAATTTGTTAAGCTTTGAAACAACCTTCAGAGAATCCCCTTTGACTCCCCCCAAAAAAGCAACTAATAAGCAGAGAACAGCACAATTTCTAAGGCACCCCAAAAAGAATTTACTAAGGAATTCGCAGCCAGGGGATTCCCAGGGGAGAACACAACAAAATCAACTTGCAAACTTTTTTTTGTTTCTACACCCAAGCCAACGACGAATGAACAAGTGTAACCTTTTTCCAGGTGCCAACGTCTTCGTTTCGCACGTTCTTGGCTTCGTTTTTATTAACCTTTCATATTCCCGCGCCGCGTTGATGGTGTGCGAAGCTCATATGCTCTCGGCAAATGTGTATATACTGTATACACCTATGTCTGGTACACACACACTCGCTATCTATGATTTTGTGTTCGCTTTTTGTGACAATTGCTCGCCGCTTAACAGAAACTTGATGGGGGTTTTTATGAGTGACTTTCCGCAATTAGAGGGAAAACTTCACCCAGCCGGCAGAGCAATTCACCTCGAAGGACCTCGGCAAGTTGTGCTCATAATTTGGTTTCCTCCAATTAGCAGAGAGAGAGAGCAGGAGGGAGACGAGGACATTTGCAACTCACTTCACATTGGCAATTATTTATTATTACTTTTACCCCAACTTGTGCTGGATCGGATGGGTAGCTTGGTGTTCTGTGAAGCTTTTTTGATTGACTAAAAGCAAACATCTATATCGGGATGTATATCACTGAAAAAAACTTTAAAACTGTAGTTGAGCTTAAAATAGTGGCTTTTAAGAGTTGCATTAAAAGATATCCTGCCTTTTAACATAATTTAAAAAAATAATAAAAATTTTGTAATAAAAGTTTCCTGTTTACAAATAAATAAAGTTTGATTAAACCTAAAGAACTCTTTGGGAAATATTGCTATTTCCTAGCAAAAAAAAATTATAAAAATAAACCTTAGATACAGTCTAGCTTCCCAAACTCATATCGGAACGTGTTCCTTAACTTTATATATTTTTGAAGAGTGGACCTTTTTGATATTTGAAATTCGCTGCACATGTCCAGCCATTGCTCTGAGGGATGTAGTTGGCTGTTGGCTTTAGCTTTTGCTGGTTTTAGTTTGCTTTGAGTTTCATTTGGTTTGGGATTTGGCCGTGGATGTCGATGTGGATTTGGATGTCGGTTGGTTGTCGGTTGGACGTTTGGACGTTAACGTTGTTGCACAGCATGCATTGCGTAGTTGGCCATGCCAAATTGCAATTGCATTTTACTGGCAAACATTTTTTGCTGCCACTTTTCCAGGGACCCCGCACAAATCGCTCAAATCAATTCGTTGCGGTTCGCATTCGGTTTTATTTCATTGCGATTCGCATCGCTCCGCTTCGCCTTTGCTGTGGGTTAAAAATTACGTATCCTACTGAGCTGGGCGAGCTTTAAACCTAATTAATTTTCCACAAAATCAAAATTCGTTTCGGGAACGGCCTTGGGGAAATATTTGGCAAGTGCAAAATCTAATCAAAACCCAAGAAAATTGCAAGGTGCTTCTGTACTAATGGAAATAAAGGGAATAATGTAGAAAATCAGAATTACAGAGGAAATTGCCAAGTGGAAGAGAAGTTTTCCTTTATTTATGGTCAAGCGGCAATCTATTGTATTGTAATTCTATGGCATTTCGGTCATTGCCTTCTCATAATGCAATTTATTAATTAAAAATGCATTTTAAAAAGGTAATTATACGTCAATTTTGATCATAAATATTGATGCAATTATTATTATTCGATTAATTGTATTGGCAGAAATTTTCATGATTATTTTTGACATGAGAATAATAATAAATACAAATATAAAAACTTTAAATGGGATGCCAAAAAGTATTTAACGATTTTGAAGGAACAAATATCACTTAAAATACTGCAAATACCTTTCACCTTTTCGGCTCGCTTTTATAAATATCTAGTTTATTTTTTATTAAATAATTGTTGACCGTCTTAAACATGTTTAGTCTCTTTTAAAATTCCCTACACATTCTGTAAATGCCCAAGCACCACCTGAAGCCATAAATTCAGCTATGATAGAATTATTCTATTTTTCAAAAATATATCCACTTGGCTTTTAAGAACTTTTAAAATTCCAGCCGCATTCTATAAATGTTTCACATAAACCAGAGCAAAGAAATATTATAAGAAATACATGCCTTCAAGAGATGCCCCTTACTAAAATCTATGCCGACGACTTGAATTGATTATGGGTTCGGTGCCGGGCCCTTAAAGATGCCAATAACCAGACGAGTATCAGGGAGGGATGGGGCTAGAGGAGGTTGCTTCCCGAGTAACCTTATCGGGGGAACCTCGACCAAGTACTCGCTACTTATGACGTGTAAGCGGCTCGAACAGTTTATGCGATTTGCAGCTTTATTGACGGCACGTGCCGAACCGGCCGAAAAGAGGGATGGTTTCTGCCTACTACCCCCCGGAACGTGTGAAATACTATCCGCCATAATCTGACCCACTCCTCCACCACGCTCCTCTCCTCTCTGGCCGTTTCCTTGGGAAACTCATTATCAATGAACTCGGCGCGGCGAGGTTATCGCACTGGAATTCCGCGTCCATCTCATTTCAGAATTTAGCGACAGCCGCGAGCAATTTAAAAACTGTTCCGAAATTGCCTCGAATTTCAGCTGCCAAGCAGCCAAGTGTCGCGCCTCCCCCT
>VNJO01004932.1:0-31157 GCA_008042535.1 Drosophila tani
CCTTTTACTCGCTATGGTTTTAACTTACATAATAATTCAAAAATAATTATTAAATACATTAAAAAGAATAATAAATAATGTAATTTCATACACCTCAATTAATTAAAAATACTTAAAATATGGAAACAAGTTTAAAATTGATCCTTATAGTTTAAAAAAAAATTCTTGTCTCAAAAAAATACTAAAGGAAAAGTTTTTATTTAAGTCCTTATGCTACAAATACAGATATTAAATTTAAACATGTTAAATGATACAAGAAAATCCAAATTTAGATATTGGGTACATTTATCCTCTTTTTAACCTTTGTAGAGCTCTCTACAACCCCTAATTTCTAAGCTTCTCTACCCAATGTGGCCCTGCTTCAAGGGCAATCTTGTTTTGCCCACTGGCCGCCCGCCATTAACAATTATTATTTAAGAAAAAAGAGAACTAACTTTTGTATACAATTATGGAAAAATGTGTGTCTGGATCATTGTGTTTCTTTGGTGGCTTGGAATGCGCGCGCGCCACTCGTTCGGCCCGAAATTGGCTGTTTATTGTTTTTCCGCACCCCACAATAGCCACAAAACAGCCGCCTCTGTTCCCATCTCACCCCCTTCCTTCATTTAGCCATTTATTTTTGGTAATGGGAATGCGGGGCATGGCTAATTCCAGAGCACAGTGCACAGCTTGTACTTATCAGTCGACGCCTCGCATTTAAATCGAATTATTCATGAGAGATATGTGTATCAATATGGGAATAGGAATTGCAACAAGTGTGGTGTCCCTGTCACTGGCTTTCCGTCGCCACTCTCCGGTCCAGTCAATCATCCAGTCAGTCAGTCAGTCACTGTCCCACAGTGTTATGTATCGTATGTATATCCAGCCACTGACCATAGCCGTCATAATCATAACAATCATAATCATAATCGTCAGCCGCGCACCGGCCAAGCTGGTAAAATTGCGCGCCAGTCAAGCAAAGCCATTCATTTAAATAAAGAAAATTGTTTGCGTGTAGTAATAAATGGAAAAAAATTATTATACAATTAATATGTATATTCGTGAACGGGTAAAAAACGAGCAAAGAGTTCAGGGAAATTGTTGTCTGTCGGTACCTGCCTCCACGGTTCGTGCCTCCAAAAAAATTCAGAAAAACATAAGATATATAAATGACGCTTAAATTGTATACACAAGATTGAATGGGCAATTGGAAAAGCATTTTTATGGCCTTTACAAGCTGCCTACCCTCGATTAAGGAAGTGCACGCGGCCCCTTATTCTTTTGTCTCCAGGGAAAATTCTCAGAGTTCTCAGAAAACATAACCACCTGTAAGTCAGTTTGCTTTTTGCTTAATTTCATTGTAAGAGCTAACATGAGCGAATTTTTAAGTGGAAGAAATGTATTTATTTCCCAAGTTACACATATTAAATGTACATAAAGTTATTTTCCAAGAATTGATAAATAAAGAACATTCCTTAAAGCATACAATTCATACATAAATACAGAGCTTTAATAATTTCAATTATGAAAACCAATATTCATGGCTAAATGCTCAATTAATTTCCATTTTCTGCCGTTTTTGGGGTTGAAACAATATATAAACTTTCCATTCTCATTTTGCCGCTTCTTTTTGTTTTGTTTTGTTTCATCTTTGTTATTGTTTGATTATTTCTGCTGCGAATGCGAAATTCGCTTGATTTTATTGTGTGAGCTAAAGGCGAATCCCGCTGCTCCGGGCAGGAAATATGCGGCATATAATACGCTGACATTAAAAACACATTAAAAGCTCAATGATCTGTTATATTTGGCCAAAACATTCCCAGGGCTCTGTGCCCCTGTAATTGAAGGGCATTTATGGCTGAGGACCCCCGAGCCAGCTCCACCCATCGTTGAGTTTACAGCAAATTAAACTGACGTCTCTCCTGCCACTTGTTGCACCCAAACCCATAGCCCTCCTTCTAGCCCAAAAGGAAAGGGAGTTGCTCCTGTTGCTGGCTGGTTAGAAGGAGGCACACACACAAACACTTCAGGCCCGGCTAAATTTTATAAATAGCCTGATCCTGCTGAAAAGCTGGCAGGCTTTTGTGTGCCCAGTGAAGAGGAAAGGAGTGTGTTGTGTGTGTGTGCAGATGTCTATTTATACACACTTTACTGCTTGGACCCCCCCAGCTAACCCACGAACGACTCTATTTTGAAAACAAACTGAAAATTACAAGTTCAAGTGCTATTCCTGGCTGCAGTTTATAATTAATAATCTACTTTTGCCAGCAGTCTCCGTCCGAAGGTGACCAAAATTTATGTTCCGCCTGACATTTAAGTGTAAGCGCTCTTTTCCTCTTTTTGCCAGTGGCCAAAACAACAATTAATTAATGGCACGACACCTACGACAATCATTGAATTATTTATCTATGTGCCAACATGCACGGTTCATTTGCATTTACGACGCTCACAGTCACCGTTTGGCCGTAAAATTGCATTGTTTTTACTCTCGGTTCTCTCTGGGTTTTCAACCCCGGGGGGTCTGAATATAATTTAGTGTTTATATGGCAGCATAATTGGCATATGAAACCGTTTAGCGGGAAATTAATGAAAATTGCTGAATAATGTTTCGGCCAGCCTGTGGCAATTGAATTAGCTATCAATTAGTGTCAGCTGTAATTCCATTTACGATGCAGAATATATAGTGTTTTGTTCGACGATAAAAATGTCAATGTTGGTATCGGGTACGAAGGAAAAATAATGCTCAAATTATAGGTTCTACAATATTACTTTTAACAGACAACAATCATTAAACTCATCTAAGCAATAGAACATTATTGAATCTTCATCAAATTGTATTTGTTCAAGAATATTTAGTCCGAAAAATAGCTCGGGAGTTTCAAATTCACTTGAAATATATAAGAATGCTACAACATTTTACAAACAAGTTTACATGCAATTTGGCAAGTAAAATTTTGTATTGCTTACTTTTGGGCACATTTTAAGGGGATTTTCAGCTGAAAACGTTTTTTTGAATAATTATTTTCCCAGTGAAGGGATTACCAAGGCAGAATAATGTTTTGACCTCTCTTAATTACATAAAGCCAGCTTAAAGTCTTAGCTGGGCGTAACAAAGGCGCCCGGACTGGACTGGATGCTATTAAATGCATTTGTTTGAACGGATTCTCTGGAATCGGGGCTATAAATGCGGACGAATACAAAACCCTTTACATAACTTGGCCATAATCGAGTCTCTGTGGGTGTGCTAGTATGTGTTTGTGGCTGTCTGTCATTCACATACATTGTCAGTTCGCTCTGCTTGGCTGCATTTTTCTGGAGCAAACTCACACTCACACAATCACAAAGGCTAAAGCGTGTCACTAACACGCACCCATAAACACACACACCCATAAACACCCCGACACACAAGGATAAAGTCTACGACAATTGTGTTAGGAACTTTGCTTTCATTGACACTCTCCCCCTGCGTTCGCCAGAAATGCCTGTTCCATGACTTTCTACTCATTGCGGTCTTTGTGGGGTTGGCTCTTAAAATCAATGCAAATTTTAATTGAAAATTTAAACAAATTTAGTAAACAACAAGCTCTAACTCGGGCAAAACAAAGGGTTTGAAATTGAATTCCAGTCCTGGCAGAGAAAACATTATCTATGCAAAGTGCCAGGACAGGGTAAACTAAGATCAAAGGTAAGCTTCGCTGCCTTTTTTAATAGGGAATAAATGTGAAGTGTCGGAAGGATTAGTGGATGTTTCTTTAGATTGAAATATACATAATTTGTTTCTTAATTCTTATTTATTTAATATTCATTTCAATGATCAATGTAGTTTTAAATCCAAAATATTTATATTTAAAGGTTAATAAACTTTGTTTACAGATGTTTACAGATGTTTAAGACAATGTTTAAGAATTCCTTTGTTGCCCTTTTCAACTCACAAAGGCTTCAAGTCTGCAAACTACTTAGTTATCTTTTTTCATTCCTTGAAAAAGGTCAAGCGCCCTTTATCATTCCTCGAATCAACTTATTTTTTTATGCAAAGTGCAAATTGCATATTCTTTACCAATTCCAAAAATTGTGAACTCAAGACTATGAAATTTTATAGCATGACTAGCGATAATCATCGGAAATTTAAAGAGCAGAGTTCACATTGTACGCAGGGCAGAGAGGAATGTGTTCTCTGGCTGCCAGGCATTTTATATAAACGATTTTTTTTTTTTTTTTTGTAATTAGCCTTAAGGTCAGCCCGGCATCCCGGCTCTTCGGCTTTCCGGCATTCCGGCATTCTGACATTCCGTGTAAGCCCCGATCAGCATCGTCTCATGTTCCAAAACGCCCATTCACCATCCTGAACACACACACACACATTGTCCTGGGTCCATCAGAATAATTATTATCCTGGGCGCAGGTGAAGTTCATGAATTTACGCGTCGCTTGTTTGGAAATGTTTTAACAGCCCCGGAGGAGGAGGCGGCGGCGGCGAGTGGAGAGTGGGCAGAGTGGGACACCAAAGGACAATAAGGACAACAACTGGGCGGACCTGTGCCTGTGTGTAAGAGTGAGGATAAAACAAGAACAAATATTGAACCTGACGCAATAAGCTGCGAGTGAGCCTTTAACACACATACACCCACCAGCACTCACACCTAGTCGTCTTAAATGGCTTTTAGATGAGTTTGAGCCTGTAACGTCAACGCGGCGTATGCGCAATTTATACAACGCTCGAGTGGCATTTACAGAAAAATAACATTTGCCAACGCAAAAGTTGCCAAGTGCTGGATAATTAATGTAGGACCGGATAAATTATGACTTCACTTTCAACTTCCACCCCAGTGTCAAGCAAATGTGATAAAGAAAAGAGGTTAATGTAAAGAATTTAAATAAATAATTTGTTTTCTTTATTTTGAAAGCCTTTCTGAAGCTGATTCTTCTCTAAATGTAATTGATTTAATAAAACTAAATCATTTAAGACCTCTGTTCAGAATGCAGTACTTAAATAACATTTTTCATCTTTTTGGCCATCTTCTATAATGATGTACAAACACAACTGGTCATACTGCATAACTTACTTTTAATAATTAATGCTTAATTTATTTTGAATATTACACCAGATGTGTTAGCTTTTCTTACTAAATTATTATGAAAACCTAAAACTTTCTGATTTGCATTAAAAAGTCCACCTTGTTAATGTAAATTAAATATACTATAACCCCACCAATTACACGGTAATGACCCAATATCCAGCTATTTAACCCTGCAATTTACATGCATAATTCCCTGATGCAGTTAAGTCGTAATTCCTTGACCAGGTCGATTGGGTCAAATACAATTTGAATCACTGGCCCGCTGCCAAGATCCGTTTGAAAGCGGGTCATGCGTCCGGACTTCACAGTTGCGGCCGGCAGCTGTCAGAATGCCAGTGGCATAAATCGATGGCCAAAGGGTTGCTCTCGGTTATAAATAAATGCAGAGACAGAGACAGAGTCAGAGTCCGGAGCGGTAGGAAGCCAACCTGGACGAGCAGGTGGACAGGTGGTTGTGGTGGTGGTGAGCCCGCTTCGCTTGAGTTGCTGGCTAGCTTCGCTGGTATCGCCCGCCAGTATCCTCGTGCAAGTTAATCGCTTGCAAAACTCAATAATAATTCACTCAGCCCGGGCCCCCTTTTTGACATGGACTCATGGACCCATCCCATTTCCATTGGCATACCGTTGGCAGTTCCATCCCCGTTGGCAGTAAGCAGCCGGAAACTGTTTCATGTTGTCGACGCTGAGGCTGATTAAAAATCAATAGCACCGTCGCCAGATCCTGTAACTCAACAGATTAGCATTTTAAATAGCTGCTGAGGCCAAGTGCCTATGTTTCCTTTTTATTTTTCCACAAATTGGTTAGCGTTTCTTTGTGGCATTCAATTGGAATTCATTTGGGGATTTAGACTCGTAAAAAAATATGGCTTACATTTGTTATTTGCGGTTCACTGCTTTCTTTGTCATCGGGCTTTGTGTCTAACTGGAATTAGCTAAACATAAATAAGCAATTTAATGCGGTTGATGCTCTCATATTCTTAAACCTAATTTTTTGTTATTTATTTCCAAAGCTACATTGAGAATAAAATTTTATTTTGCTTAGCCTCCAGATATTCTACCTTAAAGACCCCTCTCTAAAAATATAAATTAAATAGGTTATTTCCCTCAAGTTTTAATTGCACTTGAACAAATCTGCAAAACCGACAAGAAAAAGAGTTAAAGTCCCATTGTTTTCGGTCTGGCACTTCACATTCCACACACACATCCCCTCAATCACTTCACTTTCAAGAGTTGCGCAAAAGATTCTCCGAAACTTTTACTTTCATGTCACTGCCACTCCTCCTCAAGGGTAAAGGAGAAAAACAATTTAAGAGCATGTCGTCGACTGACCGCAGCTACATAATTTTTAAACCGTCAGCTTCATTTGGACGGTTTACAACATAATCCATCAAGTGACCGTGAAAAACCCGGCCCCAAACAATGGCCAGACTGTTGCGCGACTCTTGCATCTTGAACCTCATGATTCGGGCCATTTAATGGGTTTTTTCCTGGCCGCACGGATTGAATTTGATCTGGCTGAAAGGACTTCGCTTGGACGGCAATTTAATTACAATTAATTTAATTCGCTGGCTTGCCTGCGTATACGCAATATCGAAACGACGCATTTTCACCCTCCAATTTTCTCCTCTTCTCTCTCTTTGCAGAAATCGAAGCCGTGGAGGCTTGCAAATGGCTGCGAGCTGCCGGCTTTCCGCAATATGCGCAGATGTACGAAGGTAAGTGCGAACCACATCCTCTTGAATACATACATACGTCACGCCAAAGTAGCAAAGACCAATGCCAGGACACGCACTTCCGTTTGGTGCCATTTGGTTCTGGGCACTGTGAAAAATCATAAAAAATAAATATCCCAAGTAAATTATATATTTTATTGGAGGTTTATATGATTGTTAGAACCAAATATTTATATTCCATCGTGCCTTCTTTTATGGATTTTTAGAAACTAAAATTTGTGAGCCTTGTGTCTTTAGAACAAACAGTTGGGAAGTATAATCCTGAAATTCGTCTTGCTGAATATAAGCAGAAATAAAGGTACAAATTCCTTTTAAAATATACTTTATGTCTAAAGGTGTATTTTGAACATAGAATATAGTATAGAATATAGAAGAGTTTTCTATTCCTGAAATTCTAAATAGCAATGCCTGGTTTCTTCAGAAAAATCAGTTGGGAATTTTTAGCATGAAATTTGTGTTGTTGAAAACAAACAGAAATGAAGCCAAAAATTCTTTAAATTCCGTTATTCAGGTACTCAGTTATGTCTGTTGCTTTGTCTGAAGAATTGTTTGGGTATCATAGTACATATATATCAAAAGAACCCCTCAAGTCTCTCAGTGTGTGTCGTGTCAGCATGCGTTTTTGTCCTGGGGGCGTGGCAGGCCTGGTGGAAGGTGGCTGGTGGCTAGTGGCTGGTGGTCGGTAATTGATGGTCTCGTCATCGTCAGTGACGCAGCAACAGCAGCAGCGTCAGCGGCTTCGACCCAGGCACTTGACCAACATGCCCGCCATTTAGTCTTGTGTGCTTAACGCTCTCCAAGTGGCGGTTTATTCATTGTATTACACGAACTTTCACTTTTGCCAAGCCGCGTTTAAGTAGGGGCGAAAAACAAAAGCAAAAAAAAAAGCTAAACAAAACATTTATGACGTGGCAACAATTCGAGAACAAACACTTTAAGTGCCGCCTCACGATGTCTAAAGATTTCAACACCCGGCAAGACAAAGCGCTAAGTGAATTTGATATCCCAAACATGCCGCAGAAGCCGCGACAACAATTAGGCGGAATGGATCCAATCCAATCTGATTCAAGTCCTTTCAACCGAAAACCAAAACAAAAAAAAAAAACAACGAAAGCGAAAGCGCGGCAACGCCTACCAACCGACCGAGACCAGATCATGGCAATCTCGAGAATTTTAACCGAAAGCAAAGCCCAGAAAAAATACAGATGAGAAGCGGCCAAAAACTCGGATAAAATATAATAAAAGGCTAAAGGACACGCAGGCCAAAAGAATTTATGAGGACCACCTTCGTATAAAAAACTTTGCACAGAACCGAAAATTAAAATGGTTTCGCTGTGTGTTTTTTTTCATCGTTTTCTTATTCTTCAAGAAAGGGCTTTGGCCTTTGAAGACGGGTCTCCGAAATGTTAGCACAAGTTCGATGAACTCCACAAGCAAGCTGCATATTTATTTGATTTCCTTAATCGCAAGCGAAGGCGACCCTTCTCCGGAGCATTTGTCGCAACGCATTTAACGCCCGAAGGCCGCGCAGATTGATGAGCTCCAAGCGGATATCTCCGAAAAAACTAAAAAGCCGAAACAAACAATCCCGAAAATAACTTGCAGCTACAACACAAAAAAACAAGGTTTATTTGAATTATGACCAAAAAGTCGGCAAAAGAATAAATGCAAAAAGTCAAGTGGAGAAAAAAAATATAAAAAAAAAGTGAATCTGAAATGGAGAGCCTGCAATTTGGACATGTCTGCAGGCGCCCTGTCGCCGACCTTGAAATATGTGAATTGTATTGCATAAATTCAAGTCGCGAATCCACTGCACTTTGAAATCCAGTTGTAAAGTCACTAATAAACAAATAAAATCCAAATGGATTGCAGAGTGTCAATTTTACTAAAATCCATACTTAAAATCAAGATCAATTAAATAACATTTTAATAAAAACTAAGAGTACCCAAGATTCCAGCTAATTTCTGCCACAATCATCGCCCTCGATGAAATCCATCTAATACAACTTTGTGTATATATTACAATCAGATCATAATAATTTATTTATTTATAAAGAGCCAACAAATAATTAAAATTATGAGCTAGCAATGATGTTAAGCAACAAATAAAATTAAAAATTAAAATAAAAACCAACTAAAAGCTGGAGGTGATCATGACGGTGAAGGACAGGAAGGTCAGCAAATAAGAACCCCATTGAAATCCAAATCTGATGTAAAAAGGTTTAAAAGAAAGAAATAAAATTAAAATAAAATAAAATCAAATTAAATGTATGGACGTGGGCAAGCTTCTAAAACTTAAATCCACACTTAAAATCAAAATACATTTTTATTTAGCAAACACGGCTCTAATAAAATCAAAATAAATAAAAAAAAAAGCAAATTAATAAAATAGAACACAATTCAAAATAAAATTTCACTTATTAGATGTTGCCTCGTTCGCTTGCAGAAACCGAGTGAACATTTAGCTCTTGGAACTTATGCAGGTAGTTTGACGTTTAGAATTCATGGCTGTCTAGATCATAGATATAAATACTATATTTTTGTTACCAATAGATGCCAGACGTGTAAGTTAAGGTCACACTATTCGAGACAGCAGCTTAAAACTAAACAAAAGAGATGAAAATTAAGCCTTTCGGCTTAATTTGTTTATTATTTTCACTTGGCGTTGGCACCTTATTTACTTAAACTAAAGTGTATGAAGATAACATTAAAAAGTGTGACCATTGTCTTAAAAATATGACTTCTTATGAATTTTAATGCCTAATTTTTCCCTAAGTGAAACGCAAATTCTCGACTTGCGGAATAATTTGTGCGGCCATTTAAACTGGAGCCCAACCCAAGACCAAGCTTCAATTCCATCCCAATCCCATCTGCATGACCATCTCCAGACCCATGGCCGGGGACAACATGATAAATGCGTATTTTAATGAGTTTCGTGTAAACAAGGCAGCGGCGCATGCGCAGCCTTTGCTGCTCAAATTTCCTGAGTATTTGGTGTGCATTCTTTTCGAGGATTGCTCTGCACAAAATTCTGTAAATTAAAATGCCGTAGGTGTGTTTCCCCGTAGCTCTGTCATTTTGGCCAGGCTTCGCCGCTGAAAGGAGGTGTTCCGGCTGTAAGCGACTGTTAATTTGCTCAGAGTCCAGGACAAAAAGCGAAGGGAAAAAAATCAGGAGAAGGAGTTGCCCCTTTCTTTGTTTGCCTTTTGTGCATTTCTTGGGCACATTATTCACCGAAAGTGGCAGACTTAATTCGAGGGTGTGACCTGCGCCAAGACAGGATCATATGGGAGTGCTTAAGAGGGCAATAAGAGCTCATGAGGCTTGTTTAATGCAGCCAAGCCAAGCCAATCGATTTTTTTTCGCCTGTCCAAAAGAACTGGTTTTCCTGGGAGCCCAAGCCAAGGAACTAAAGAAGTGGATTCATAAAAAATATTAAAGGATTTTTTCAATCAAGCTGCAAGTTATTGATAAATACAAATCTTTAGGTAACAGATTAAGCTCTTAAATCTATAAATATTAATTTAAACTATTCCCAATGGCTATTTCCTATAGAAAAAGTTTATCAAAATTTCATCAGGAGTCCAAACAATAATTATTTCGTGATCTTTCCGTGGCGTAATTGCTTGGTGATCCCAATAAAAATCTATATTCGTGTGAAAACCGCATCCTAATTTAGATTCCAGGCTAATTGCTTCTATATTTTCCCCAAAACCGCCATAAATTGCTGCCTAATTACATTCGAATTTCTCTACAATCTGCGTCATTGGCTGAGAAAAAAGATTAATCATATAATTGGCCCAATAAAGACCTCCTCTCTTGCACTCTTGTAAACTGTGAAAAGCCCAACAAAAATATATAAGGAAAGACACGAAAATTTACATCGAAATTCCCAATAATATCATTTCTTCTCTGACGTCAATTGGGAGTTTTTTGGGGGTAAAGGTAAACTCCCCGTTGGTGGCACACTTCCCAATTTGGCTTTGTTTACACCTGAGGCAGCGGCATCAAAGTGCATTCAATTAGAAGCTAAACACACAACACTTGACTGTTTAAAGAGGAGCATCCGAAATGGTATTATAAATACGCAGCAGGGCCAAGAGCGCCAAAAGAAAAGCGTTCCGAGGAGCGTAAACAAAACTATAAAAAGCTCCTCTTGGAGTCTTCGAGGAAAGGAGAGAAAGAAACCAACGAGTTGGGGCGTTACTTTCAGCTGAAAGTTCAACAAACCATGAATGGCTTTTCGAGAAGAACAAAATATTGTTGTAATGCTAACAATATTTGTACAAACAATGCCATGGCAGCAATAGCAGCAGCAGCAGCCGCAGCCTCAGCTTTTCCAGGCTCCCATCCCAGCCAGTGCATCCTACGGATGCCGAGGTGTATCTGTATCTGCAGCTGCAGCTGTACATGTATCTGTATCTGAGGTGGCCTGGCGGTATCAGGGATTTTTTTCCTACAATCTGTGTGACGCGTCGCGACATGTGTAAACGTCTGGCTTCACTGAGAGAAAAGTCTTTTTAATTAGTTATTAATTAGCTTAAAGGTAACTTGGTTTTGCGAAGTTTTTAATGGAATTTAAATATTTTTTAAATGAGGTTGCTGATAGGTGCCGTAATAAATATTAAAAGAGAATCTTGAGGCGGTTTCCATAAAATTTAAATATTATTAAAAGGGTTTAATAAATATTGAAAAGGTTTAAATTAATTGGTTTATAATATTTCCTTAAGTGCACAATCTTTTATATATATATTTTTTTTTGCTTGATGTGGTCGAGGCGGCGGTCGCCTTGGAACTTGATTTCCTACGTGCGAATTGGCCACGCAAATATGTGGAAAAACGCTGTGAAAATGTGTAGCTGCCCGAGATGGCAGCAGAGACTCCTATATCGTCTCTATATACACGAAGCAGGCAGGCAACCCGACTCGCAGCCGTACTCGTACTCGTACCCGTACCCGTACCCGTTTAATGATCGCTGGCGCCATGGGCGTTCGACTTTTCTGGTTTTCTCAATTAGAATTTCACGCGTCGTCGAAGCGTGCGGTCGCAAATAATAAAAAAGCTTACAAGCTCCTCGCCATCTGAGCAACAGCCAGCCTAATAGTTGTCCTTTGCCGTTGCAGATCATCAGTTCCCCATCGATCTGAACAATGTAGCCAAAGATCACACAAATCTGGAGAACGATCAGCTGCAGTCCCTGTATCGCCGGCTCTGTGTCCTCAATCGGTGTGCCACCATGCGTCTGGATCAGTCGCACAAGCCGCAGACACCACAGGTAAGTGAAGTACTTAATAAACAGATATTTAAGAGGATATTCGGAAGGACTTTCTACTAAAATTCATATCACAAGTGAAGGAAATTGGTTTATATTAAAAATTCTATTTTTGTAAGATAACTTCATACTAGACATTGATTTTGGACTTAATTAAAGCTTATTAAATACTACAAAAATTATTTCTAAATTATTATGCACACTTCCTGCAATTAAATACATTTTATTTCCACATTTAAACATAATTTCCCTTAGCAAAAGGAGGAATCGGATGATGAGAACTTCGCTTTGAGCGAGAACTGGACATTCCAACCGCACATTCGTCGCTGGTCGCGGATCGGGGAGATGGGTCTGGAACTGCCACCGCCAGGACATCTCAGCCTAAATGTGGAGAAAACGGAAAGCTCCTCGAAAGAGTCCAGTCCAGATCGCTTCGAGGATGAGGGCTCTGGCATAACCCTGATGATTCCAGGCTGCAGTAAGACCAGCAGCGGCAGCGGCGGAGGTGTAGCCACCGATGGTTCCTCTCTGGGCGATGGCTCCGATGGCGGTCGCTTGAGGCGAACGGGTAGCGAGAGGTTCAAGGATGGAGCCAAGGCCTTCCTGCGTCGGGTTGAGTCCATCAAGTCGCGACGTCGCAAGCGCCAGAATCGTGAGAATGTGGTAATTAGCGGGCCACAGGTCCTGGACCTCTCTCAGTTGGGTCAGCGGAGTAGCCTCCGCAAGATGCCCGATGGCGTGTACTCCACCCCGCCCTCGCCCTCGGCCCTGAGTCCGATGCACACATTCCCCAAGGCGCCGTTCTTCGGCAACGAGCTAAAGGTGCCCAGTCACAGCGATAACTTCCTCAGTCCCAACCGCGCCAGCCCGAAGCGAACGCCCACCACGCCGCGTTCGATGCGGACGAGCCCGCTGCACTTCTTCTCCCACCCCATGTCTCAGCTGAAGGAGGGCAAATCGGATGATTCCTCGTCCTACTACAGCGACAGCCAGGAGTCCTCCACCGGAGGTAAGCTGTCCTTGAGAAAACCCTCCAAGGCCCGCCGGTTCCTGCAGCGTTCGGGCAAGGTCGATGACATTGGCGCCCACTCCGACTCGGAGTGCCACCAGGGACGCAAGCTGCTCATCAAGGATGCCAATTCCAATACCACCGAGGTCAAGATCAAGAAGTTAACCAGAGGGGGTTCCCTGAATCTGGGCAAGGATCCCAAGAAACGCGACGGTTTCCGCTCCTCATCCTTCCGGTCGCGCAGCACCTCGCGCAAGGAGTCCAAGAACGAGGAGGAGACTGCCGCTGGCAACAGCAGCAGCTCCTCCAAGCGCCAGCCGGTGGTGCGTTGGCACAGCTTCCAGATGGAGGAGCGTCCGAACATGATATTCCGCAAGTGCTTCTCCAAGAAAATCGAGCCGCTGCAGGAGGACCCCAGTGGCATTCCCTTCGCCGCCATGTCCGCGGGTCAGCTCCAGATCATACGCAAGCTAGCCCTGGTCACCCTCACCGGGCACATGGAGCGATACTGCCCGAGTCATCGGTCTGGGTGGAACTGGGAGCTGCCCAAGTTCATCAAGAAGATCAAGATGCCGGACTACAAGGACAAGAAGGTGTTTGGGGTGCCGCTTCTGCTGATCCTCCAGCGGAGTGGCCAAACCCTGCCCCTGGCCATGCGGGCTGCCCTGCGCTGGCTGCAGCTGAATGCCCTGGATCAGGTGGGAATTTTCCGGAAGAGCGGCGGCAAGTCGAGGATCATCAAACTGCGGGAACAGATCGAGGTGAGCGACACCACCGCCGAATGCATGGATGTGTTCGATCTTCAGCAAGCCTACGACGTGGCCGACATGCTGAAGCAGTACTTCCGCGAGCTGCCCGAGTCCCTGCTGACCACCAAGATGTCCGAGACCTTTGTGGCCATCTTTCAACGTGAGTTTGATTCAAAAATGTATTTTTTAAAGAATATTTAAACCATTCTCTTCTTCCTTACTTATAATATTAATATTTCTTCATAGATCTCCCTGCGGAAGTCCGCTTGGACGCCGTCCAGTGTGCTGTGCTCCTCCTGCCCGATGAGAACAGGGAAATCCTGTATGTCCTGCTCGAATTCCTCACCATTGTGGCGGCCAACTCGCAACAGAACCAAATGACCAGCAATAATCTGGGCGTGTGCCTGGCCCAATCTATTTTCCACTCCTCCATTTCAACGGGTTCCGCCTCCGTTTCCGCCTCGCCGCGGCGCAAGGGCAAAGGCTCCGGCATGCCGGACATGAAGGAGCTGGCAGAGGCAAAGGCCTCTCACGAGTGTTTATCCTTTATGATCGAGCACTATAAGCCCATCTATACCGCCGCCAAGGAAAAGCTGAGCAAGTGCAACTTCAGCTACATGGAGGAGTCCAAGCCGGTGCCACTGGAGGCTCTGGGCGAGGGAATGCAGTTCCACAATTGGCGGGGATACCTGTACGAGTGTACCAGTGCCACCATCAAGGAGGGTCGCGAGAAGTAAGTCTTACTTTTTTTTAATTATAAAACCTAATTAACAGAAGCATATTCCTTAAACAAAACCTTTTTTAGTTTTTAAGTTTAAGCACTATAAATATTTTATATATTTTTCAATCCTCCCCCAGAACCCGCGGCTGGTTTAGCATTAATTCGCTGAACGACAGCAATGTGGACATTGCCTACAAGAAGGTGGGCGATGGCCATCCGCTACGACTCTGGCGCTGTTCCACAGAAATCGAGGGACCACCCAGGGAGGTCCTTGAGTACATAATCAAGCAGCGAGCCTCCTGGGATGCAAACCTGCTGCAGTGTCAGACGGTGAAGAAGCTGGATGATCGCACTGAGATCTATCAGTATGCGTTGGATGGTCAGCTGACCACAGACTTTTGCGTTTTGCGGTAAGTTTTAATTATTATTATTTAAATAATATTTAAATATCTTTAAAATATAATTTTCAGTTCCTGGCAAACGGATTTGCCGCGCGGTGCCTGCGTGATAGTGGAGACCTCGATCGATCATGCCAAGGCCAAGCCGCTTTTCGGGGCTGTAAGGGGCGTGGTTCTTGCCTCCCGTTACCTGATCGAGCCCTGCGGCAGTGGCAGGTCAAGGGTCATGCATCTAGCCAGAGTGGATGTTAAGTGAGTTTCAGCAAATAAAAATATGGACATAAATTTCATACGGTTTGAAATCTTTGCAAAAAGTTCCAACAATTAAGAGATGAAGGTTTTAAAGAGATTTCAAATCTTCATTGGTTTAAAATCTCTGCAAAAAAGCATGCAATGCATTTTTATAGCATGCTTTTAGGGACATTTATTTAAAATAAGACTAAAAGTATGCATCAAAATACTTACGAGATTAAAAATCTCCAGAGATTTTAGTAATATTTTAAAATATCTTTCCTATGAAATACTTAATGTATTTATCCATTTTCAGGGGAAAAACACCCGAGTGGTACAACAAGAACTACGGACACATCTGCTCCCACTACCTATCCCGCATCCGGTTGGCCTTCAAACACGTTGCCGATGGACCCGAGAGCAAGGTCTAAGAGCTGATCACAATATATAGAGGAGATCGTTGTCTGGCGCAAAACTGACGCATTTATACGTACAACCCTTTGGAGGAGCTTAACCCAACGATTACAAAAATTACAAAAAGAAAACAAACCCAAGGACCACAAACCACGAGCTTGAGTTTCAACCTGCCTTCAAGAGAGGTGAAGCCGGACCACACAGAGAGAGAATATATTCTTGTAAATACAATTTAGTAGGTTTCCTAGTTTTAGTTTCTTCGATTTAGCTTTTACCTATAGTTTACTGTATTATATTTATACGTGGAGATAATTTATACTGTACGGACAAGTGAAATCTAACATCCAAAATACTCAACACACACACACACGTAAATATCACAAAGTATCTATGTATCTTTAGTGGCGATTTCCCCAGCTAAAGTCTACCTACGGCACTCCAAATGTCTTTAATGTTAATTAGTTTGTAGTCTCTCGGCAATATGTTAACAAGTATCTATATCTCTAAATATATAGCTATATATGTTCGGGAAAACAGAAAACAGCAAAGGCACCCTTAAAAATGTGTAAAGCAAATTCAACTAGTCAAATTTTATAAATCTAAGCTAAAGTACTAACCCCAAATACACTCAACAAGAACACCCAGAACCCAGAAAGGTCTTTGCCACTCAATAAGAAGAGTTTTGCAAGGAGTAAGTTGATTGATTTGGCTTCAAAAATATTGATTGTATCTAAATATCGGAGTTATTATTATCACTATCGTTAGTTTATGGATGTGCCCTAAGATCCCCGATCAATACATTATATATATATTATATACTATAGTTTTATATGTGTCTATATACATACGTTACCACATAAATCTATAATCGAGTGTACGAGTTACCTACTGAAAGGCGACCAGAGAACGGATCAGATCTTGAAGAAACACAGAAACTAACCAATGTCAAAGGGTATAGAGGAGAGAGCTGTAACTCGGATATATTCGAAGCATCAAGCAAAACGCAATAAAAGTACATAATATGGAAATGCGATAAAATATAAAACAAAAAACTGGTGTTTTTATTATTTATTTTATGGGATATGAAATATAAAGTTGTCTTTCACACCGAATTTCGTTAAATATTTTGACACGTGACGCCGAGTGCCAGATTATGTACAAGTGCTCCGAGTGCGAGTTTGTAGCGAATTAGGAAAGAAGTCTCGCAATCCACACCTCAAGAAAGCATCCTGACCTACCCGCTGATCCCGATGCCTTTGACAATGAAGACAGACCATAAGTCTATTTTAAACAATTTTTAAATAGTTTAATTTGTTAAGTATATATATCTTTTAAATATATATATATTTGTTAAATATATAGAATATAATAATTAATTTTAATAATTTTCAGCTGAGATTTTTTGACTTTTTTTTATGATTTTTTTTTAAAACAAACGTTTTCTTCTGTTACAAAAATCAGATTCAAATTGTAGGTGTGTACTTGTAA
The DNA here is from genome assembly GCA_008042535.1 of Drosophila tani. Taxonomy (NCBI): domain Eukaryota; kingdom Metazoa; phylum Arthropoda; class Insecta; order Diptera; family Drosophilidae; genus Drosophila; species Drosophila tani. The sequence continues at coordinate 17,073 of VNJO01004932.1, forward strand.
GCTTTTAAGTAAAAATACCAAAGAACTCAAAAACGCGCTTTTTTGGCGTTTCGCCAAGCGAATGCGGTCACATTGCGAGTTCCGCCGCGCCCAGTTACTGCCAGCTACTGACTGCTACAGACAAAAGCTCTCTGCTATGCACTTACACACTTTTTACGCATGCAGTGGCGACCCCAAACGGCGTAATCGCTCATGGTGATTTTATGCCTGTGTGGGCGCTGACAAAAAGAAAAACTGCCTGCATAGGTGGCGCCTGTGCAGCCCTTTTCAGAGTTTAAAACAAAAATTTTAAGTTTTTCAAAAAGCCAAATATATAAAGTCACGGAAAAAATAGAAAAAATAATAACAACTAATAATAATTACCTTAACTAACCTTAACCCTAACTAAAGCCAAAATATGGAATATATTAAAAATAAATATAATTGGCTTAAACTCCTTAATTCTCTATTACCATATTTCTGTTTAAAAAACAGTTCTTAACATTATTTAGGCGGCCACTTTTAGGTCAAATAATAAGCAAAGGCATCGCTGCATAATTTTGATATATAAATTCTTAATTAATCCCATTAAAAACCCCCAGAGCCTAACCTCAGATATTTTGTTATTGGTAAACATTCCTAAACACTTCACACCCCATGCACTTACATTAAAATAATTATTAATTTTATTATGTTGCACCTGTGGCTCATATTCCGAGCTCATTTTCGATTAGCATTTGGAATAACCAGTTCCATTGGAGCCCATTAGCCACGGCTATCAGACTTGTAGCCGTCGCAAGTAATACCAGCTTATTGGAGCCTTGTTTGCTCTCTAATTGACTGCCGCCCAAGCGAGGCGTCGACTAATAAATTGACGCCACACGGGAGCGCAACACCACCGGGAAAGCCCACCTCCTCGCGCGCTTTTTACACATGTCGCGGGACAAACGGTCGCTAATTGTGCCCAGGCAGCCGGCCCGAAAAACTCGGTGAAAAAAATAAACCTGAAACTGAAAAACTGACCCCGAAAAAAAGCGCCGTACGAGGAGGCGCGCACTTGCAATCACTCCCTTTTCCACCGAGCGCGCTCATGCGACAGACATTAAAAGTCCATTAAAAAATTATGTTCACCCATGGCGTGCCGGGCTCCTGTTGGGGCGTTTGCTCGATTGTGTGCTTGGAGAGGAGAGAAAGAGAGACTTCAGCTCCAGCTCCAGACCATGGGCGAGGGCAATTTTGGGCACTTGAAATAAAATAGTTATTTTGGAAATACACAAAAAGAGAGCTTAACGTTTTACGTATTTTGTTTTTCATGAGAATTTAATTAAACATTTTTTTTTTTTAGTATTTCAATTAGTTAATTGGTTTACTATAATGTATTTTGCGATTATAATTAAATAATGATTGCTGTAAAAAATAAGAACTCATTACAAAATTAACTAGAAACCAAGCTAAAAGCACTTAAAATGTTAAGCAAAATCTCCATAGGATTTAAATCAATTAAAAATCTGCACAAAAGTATGCTAAGAAAACCGTATGACTAAAACCCTTTTTTGAAAGGCTTTATGTAGCATACTTTTGTGCATGATTTCAATTGAATTTCAAATTTCCTGCTAGATTTTAGGTAGACGACAAATAAGCAATCTGAGCTTATTTTGTAACACAAAAAATCTAAAGCAACTATCCTATCCTCGAAAATTCGATTTTAATTAGGTCTTTCGCTCTGTGTACCGGCTGACGACCTTAATGGCCCAGTTGCGACTATATTTAGAGTGCAAGAAACTACTACTGCTGGCAGCAACAGTCAGGCAAAGGCATAATTGTAATTGCAAATTGCATATTGCAATGTTGTGCCCACATGCAGTGACATCGATGGCAGTGCCTGGCTGCCTGCCTGTGCCTTTGCCTGGCAATGCAAATGTCCAACGTATTGATTGCATTAATTAATTAATTTGTGACTTAATTTCATGGGCTTGCGGCAATCAGCGCGCCGTGCACGCACCACTGCCAAAATGTATTAATATTGCAGGCCAGAAAAAAAGGGTCGCGACGCGACGCCACGACACGTGTGTGTGTCGTGTGTGTTTGCCTTGTTATTAATTGAAATTTAATGGCACAAAATATTTTTATTTATTTATTCGCCAATGCAATTGCATTTATGCGCACTTCCGTCGCCCCCACGCACACCGGCAATTGCAACTGCCACTGCAACTGCAGCAGCAGCAATCCCAGCGAACGCACCGCAGCGTCAACAACCCATCGATGGCACCACCGCCGACGGCGGCGCACGGCGGCTGGCATTTAACATCAAAAGCCCTGCCCAGACCAGGCCAGACCAGACACGCCTCCCCTCTGCCATCACCTCCGCCCCACGGGCTATATTCAACGAGCTTGTAATTGATTTCACTTAAAAATTAAATAATGCATGCGGTTTTTACTGTAAAATGGATTTTCCAAATGCTTCTCTGCCGTCGCGACACGTTTCTTTCTATCTTTTCGCTGCTGCTTCGCACCCACTCTCTTCTGGGTTTCTGTGTTAAATTAAATATGAAAATAAATATCAACATAATTGAAATGGCAACGCAAAAGGAGGGAAAATAAAAAAGAGAGAGGGAAAGAGCGAAACAGAAAAGGCAGCAAAGGCAGTCGACACTGTGCAGCTGGGCGACGTAATTGATGAAATTATTTAAGAATTATTTCACAAATGCGGCGTGACAATTATGCGGGACTATAGCCCAGATCATGAACTGGGTGCACTGGGAGAAAAGTGTTACAAAGAGAAGAAAACCATGAACATAAAATCTAAAGAGCGGGATGTGAAAGGCAGTGTTTATGGATAAGTTTTAATGCAATTATTTGTGGATTATTTTAGTATACTCAAAATTTTCAGGAAGGCTTTACATAAATTACAGCAGGATTTTTTTTCTATAGAATACTGTGACATCTAAAATAAAAATACTATTATGAAGACACCAAAACTAAGCTTAACTTAGATAAACTCTCATACAAAAAGCATAAACCGATTTTTCTATGATACATTAAAAATACTGATTTAAAAAAGCTACTAGAAAATAAAATAAATTGTTCAGTTTTATTTTAATTATAAATGTATTTCTAATTTTTATCACTTAAAAATCCTTTAAAACGCACAGAAAATTCCTTTAGTGTACGCACACATTAAAATGAGCAAATAATAAAGCAGAAATTGTATTTAAACGCAGCCTTTAATTAATTATCTGCATTGGCATCCACCCCTGCCTCCTGCTTCTTGCCTTTTCCACAGCCGGAGTTCTGTGTTGATCGCATGCCAAACAGTGTCCACAATAAATTAATGAACCGAAAAACAATTATCATAAATAGCAGCGGCAACTTTTGCCATGAACTGATTTACAATTCTATGTTATTCTGTTGCGCGAATACTTTGTGAAATATTTAACATATTGCAATTACAGCTGGCGGATAAATAAATACAAGTGACATAGCGCAGTTCTTCCCTTTAATTCGGAATATTTTAAATATACATAATTGCTGACACTCCCAAACAAGGCTGAATTCAGAGAATTAACAAAGCCAATGATAACTGAAACCGTGTGCTTTCGAGGTTAGCTATATATTACGGCTTAATTAATTAATAATTTGGACTTAATTGTGGACATTTAATCCATACAATGAAGCAAAATAAGGTTTATACCAACTCCAGTTAACCTTTGTTGGACTCTTTTTACTTGAAATAAAGAAAAGTTATTAGTAAAAATTATTCTGATATAATTTATAGATTCTATACATTTATAACTGGTTTAAAAATATTCAAAACTCTATCTTCTATTGTTTTGTTATCTGATTTAATATGTTTCTACTAAGGATTTATATTTTCATATTAAAATCAAATTATAACTTAATGTATTCCCCACTCAAGCCACTTTTCTGTCTGTAAATCCTAACCATTTTCCACGAACTTCCCTTGGCGACACCAGAGCCCAGAAAATCGCTGAGGAAAGGCAACAGAAGCGGCGGCAATTAAAACGCGAATTGCGCTGGTACTTGCCTTGATTCCCAGAGACCTGCTCGGCAAATGTTTGTTTCGTCTGCTAATTTCGCATTAAAAGCGCTCAGTCTCGAGTGTCCGCATATGGCGAAAGAGATTCCAAATGCTAAATGCTAAATGCTGAGAACTGCCGGCTAATCAGCGGCACGTCAAACGCCTACGCAAGAATGCGCTCGCGGAAAAGGCGCAAAAAAAAAAGCGAAACTGGATACCGGAGAGCCCAGAATGGAGAGAAGGCCGGGGAGAATGGAGCCCAGGAAGATGCGGAGATGGCAAAAGACGATGACAGGGCTGGGCCAGGCAGGCCACCAATGGAGGCAATCGACAACCGAGGCGGTCCAAAGGGGGCTAAAAGTTGGCGTTGCGACAAATTTCTATACCTTATAATAGCAGGATATAGTGGGGATATTAGTGGTATTAAATGTTTATTATAATTGTAATTGAAATCCCTTAAAAATCCTTAAAGAAATGTCGCAATAATTTTCAGAAATGCATTCTGAAAACATCAAAGGACATAAATTTGGGATTATAAATTATTTGCAGCTAATTTTTATAACCATAGTTTCTTGAATTAAAACATCTTAGCTTTAAATGTCTATTTAGGGAACATAATACTAGAAAGACAAACAATTCTTTTCGTAAATTAATAAAAATTATAAATTTGAACAAATGTATAAAAATAATTATAATATTAATAAATGTATATTTAAATAATGTGTATTTAAGTTTTAATTTACTTTTAGTTATTCAAGGGTATCTCTTAATCGAGTTCCCCGACTTTAAGACGCGTTACTCGATCTTACTTTTATTCTTCGCCAAGCGCCCCCATTCCCCCTCCGCCGCTTCTGCTGCCTGTCGCCCTCTCGGCCTTCACTTTGTTTGTCGTTGCCCCGTTTTGCGTGCGCACTTTTAATTGCAATTGAATTTTAATTACTGCGTTGTCAGCAAAGAATGTTGCAGCCAGCCAGTCGTTTAAGTGCCGACAGCCAGTGCGAGAAGCAGCGAGCCAGAAAGGGACAATGCGAGCAAGAGACCATCAACAGACCGAGAGGAGCAACAGGAGCAACAGCAGCAGCAGCAATAGCGGCGCAGCAACTTAGCCCGCCGGCAACAGTTGCTGTCTGGTTAGCAGCAGAGGCAACTGCAACACACTCGGAATGAAACTCTCAAAGGAATCAAGGAAATGGTCATAAAATACTATAGAAAATGTTGTTTAAATTGTAGTGAGCATTCTGAATTAAATATAATTTTTGTAAATATTTTCTAGCTCAAGGCAAGGCTGAAAAAAGGGTTAACTAATTGCAGTCTTCTTATATAGTTTGTCGCTAAATATTCCCAAGAATTACTGTACAAAACAACCTAGGCTATACATACTTTTAAAGTGAAAATAATCATAAAATACTTTATTAAATTGTATTTGAAACTTGTTCAATTAAATATATATCTTATAAATATTTTCTGGGTCAGGTAAAGGCATTTACATTTACATTTACATTTATTTTTATTTTGGTAAGTGATTTTTTGCTGCTTAAATCTAATCTAAATCTACTGTTTTATATACAATTTGTAAGGTAAAGGCATAAATAATTGTTAAATAATGACAGAATCTTCTTCATAAATATATGGTTCAAGTTTGTCAAAAATTATTCCAAAGACCTATCCAAAATAAACAAGCTAGAAAATATATTTCTCCAAGTGCAACTTAAGGATGTAATCAGTTGATTCTGCTCCTGCTCCGGTCCAGCGTTCGTCTGTGCCCCGCTTCTTTGACTTATTTACAGCTTTGTCGTCGTCGAGAGGAGAGTCAGCAGCAGCGGCAATTAAATGAACGACACAGCCGACGGCAGTTGACGTTCCAAGAGTTGCGTTCGCGTCCGCGTTGCTTTCGCGTTCGCGTTCGCCCTTCATTAATCAGCAGCAGTATAAATGTGATGATCCGATAACGTTTATCGACTGCTGATGACTCTATTTACTGTCCCCCCTGCCATGGGGCCCCTAGATAACCTAATGAAGCAGCCCCGCCCACTTCCCTATCTGCAATTAGGAATGTCTGGCCCTTTTGATTGAGTCGCAAGACGCCGACGGACGGGCTCTTGTCTGGCGCTCAAGATAATTTATAATTTAGCCAAGATGCGAGATTCTTTTCGGGGCAAATTCATCAAACGCTTTATAATTGATTTAAGATTTATCAGTCGGGTTAATGGGTAGTTAAGCACAGGCTGCGAGTAATCGATACCCTTGATAAAGATGCCTTTCTGTTCGATTTTGTCTAACCAGTAGTGGCCATAAAACCTAATGGGTTCGCTAATCGCTTTGTCTTGGGTTTATTTTAAAATGTAAATGTTTTCTATGGTAAGATTGAGTAAGTATTAGTTAAGGTATTCGATATAAATATTTTAAAATATAAGTGGGCTATAACATGAATTGAAAACTGAAACCAAAAGGTAGCTTATGAGCTGTAAAACCAAACTAAAACACAATCTTTTTCCATTAACTATTTATTAACATTAAACTATTTAAACGGAAACCCAAAAAAAATTAAGATAAGAACGCAAAACAAATAATCAAAGCTTCAAGGAAATAAGTCACACTTTGCGCTTGCGCTTGGCCTTCGAAGGTGCTTGGGGTGTGGAGGTGGCCTGGGCCTCGGTTAACTCCCCGACGTCCACATCATCCAACGGGGCTCCACCTTTGGCAGCCACTAGTTTCTTGACCGCCTTTACATTCGGCTTGGAGGTCTTGGTTTGAGCCAAGGTTCCGATGGATTTTCGCGGCTTCTTGGACTTTCCCGCCTCGGAAGTGTTGGCCTTGGACTTGCCAGTCTGTTTGGCCGGCTTTTCATCATTTGTGGTTGGTGTATCCAGCAGAGCTCTGGCGGCAACAAAGGCGGCGGTTTTAGCCTTTGGTGGAGCATCTTTGATTCCTTCCTCCGGGTTCTTCTTCTTTTTTCCAGACTGCCGGAAGAGGTATTTAAAATATATTAGTTTTATCTATAGGTTTTTTATTAGAAATCTCCCGAAATGTTCTTTACATTTAACATTACCTGGTTAGTTTTCCTCTCCGATGGCTTGCTGGGTTTCTCCTTTTTGGTAGCAGCTTTGGCCTCCTTCTTTTCGGCCTTCTTGACCGTCTTCTTCTTGGCCTTCTCCATTTCTTTTTCCTTCTTTAGCTTTTCCTTTTCCTTCTCCCTGGCCAGCTGTTTTGCCTTCTTAGCCTTCATTTTCTCCACGGCCGTTCTGGCCGTCTTCGCGGATTCGCTCAGCTTGAAGGATCGCTTGATCATCTCCAGTTGACCAGTGGCTACGCCGACCTTGAGAGCCCTGCCCAAGCTACGCAGTTGGCGCTTCTCATCCTCGGATGACGGATGACCGTTATCCTTAAGATACTTCAAAATGGCCGGCGCCGATGATCCCGAACGATCCTTTAGCTTTTCAATGGCCATCATTGCCAAGGTGAGGTAGGTTCCTTTTTTTTGCGCACTCTCCGTCTTAGTTTTTGGCTTGGACTTTACGACGGCATCGTGTGGCGCCATCTTCGATCCATTATCGGGCGGCGGAGTGGGATAGGGATGCCGGTCGGGCTCCTCAAGAGAATCTTCGGATCCAGAATTTTCTCCACCAGGCTTGTCGCCATCTTCCTGCATCTCCTCGTCTTCCTCCTCCTCTTCTCCCATCTCCTCATCTTCGGATGCCGGTTGGGATGCACCTTCCTCACCCTCGGAGGCCTCACCATTATCAGAAACGTGGGTTTTTATGGGCCTCATTTTATTTTTATTAATTTAAAACTCAACACAAAAAAAACAATTTAACAAAATTAAACGCAAATAACGAAAATTATAAAACGCAACCGTACGGCACTGAACACTCTTAATAAATTGTGAATACTGTGACAAATATGCAGAAAAAGCTGCTCTCAAAGCTCTATTCAGAAACGGTTTATTTGATGATATCGTAGAAAGATTTAGATAAAGATAACGAAACACAAAAAGGCACACAAAAAATGAGAGACAAAAATCAAGTGAGAGAACACTGCGTAAACTGAAAGCTGTTTGAAAATAATGTACAAGCTTCAGCAGACGTAAATAAAATAGGTAACTGATTCATTTGGAATATATAAAAAAATATCTATTGTAAAATATGTAAATAAAGACTTATACTAAATAAACCTTTCATAAAAAATTAAATATAGAAATAATTTTAAAAATTTTAATAAAGTTTACAATATAAAAGAACGTTTTTGTTCAAGGAATATTTAAATAAAGGGCTAAATATTATTAAGGGAATATAAGTACGATAAATAGGTAACTACATGATTTTTAGTTATAATAAAGAAAGGCCTAATAATAATCCATTTAATTAGTTTATACTTTAAAGTTTAAACCTCTAAATAACCTTAATTTATATTATTATGTTGCCTTATATATATTAATTCAATTTTTGTGGTACTTTATCAGTACCACTGGTTAAAAAAAAATGTTATCTATGGTTCCAAGTAAAGGCTCTCCTTTTATATTTCTTTTTGCAAAATCTACCCTTTTAATAATTTATTATAAAACCAATTTAAAACTAACTAGAAAAACAACATGTATTTTTTAAGTAAAGTATAAATGCACCAAAACGGTGCCACTTACAACGCACAACACACAAAGCCTAATAAAAAAAAAAAAAAAATATATATAATCGGGTGACTGCGGGTGACATTTTCCCTTTTTTTTCCCAGCCCCGAGGGCTCGCTCGCAACTCCACCAATCAACGGCGAAAATAACAAAATGTCAAACAGAACGCATGCAACAATTTATTTAAATACCTCAACCTCATCAAATTTAAGTTAACACACCCCAAGCATCGGCATCGCCATAGCCATCGCCAACGCCATCAAGCATTACGACAGACGACAGACGACGACGAGCCAGAGTCAGAGCCAGAGCGAAATGAAACTGAAAATGAAAATGAAAATTCAATTTTCCACCTAAACGCAGACACCGCATCAATTTTGAAAATGCTTTTGCCCGGCAATGAAAACGATTTGTTGTGTTTGACGAAGAGCCAGCGCAGCCAGCAGCCAAGCAGTCAGGCAGCGAGGAGGGAAAATCGTATGCCAACGGGGGAAAAGCGGAAAAGCCACGCAAGTGGAGACCCAGACAGAGAGAGCGGCACTCAAATCGGCAGCCAAGAAGTCAACACGGAACGTCGTTTTCGATGTCGATGCTAAAGAGATGCAGGCGGTTCGAAGTCTGCCAGAGGAGCAAGAGCAATGACGAGGACCAAAGGGGAAGTGACACGGCACTGAACGGAAAAGCACTGCTGGGAAAATCAAGGGGAAAAAAAGGAATACAATTTATAAATTCTGTAATTTTAAATAATAATATTAAAGGTTTGCGTTTATATGTTATCGGTGAAGTCCTTGATCTTTGGATGTCTAAAATACCAATATATGGAAACAAAGAAGGAATCTAAACTGAAGTTAATCTTACTTTAGATAAGTAAATATTTAAATATGGCAAGCAGTTGGAGGATAAAAGGTTTTGATTTAGTTTTCAAGAAAATAATTTTTTTAAGGCATGAAAAAAATATAAACTTTTAGTATTAAATATTTATAGAGCTTACAGGTGAAAAGGAACTCACTTATCAGGTAAATTAAATACATTTTAGTATGATAAATGATGAAAAACTTCGAGCACTGAAAAATTAGTACAAAAAGACCTTACAAGATCGAAAATATTAAAGAAAGGTAGTTTCCCAGTTTTTACCTTTGGTAAGTATAAAATTATATTATTAATATAAAAATAAAACATTTTCCGAGCTTTTTAATAAGCTTTCTTAATTGAATTTCCATTTTGAGGTCACAACCCTGTTTATTAACCACATTTCTCAACGTGTAGCAATTTCGCCTCGCCTTTTGGGCTGCTGTCAACGATGGCAAGTCTCGCAATGGGGATATATGGAGTGGATATAACCCTCCGATCTGAGATCCAGACAATTAAAATAGCTCTGCGGTGTTGTGCGTGCGTCAATTGCCAGCCAAGGCGCCCACACAAATACACATATCTTCGAGTATCTCTCAGATAATCTCCGAGTGTTGATTTATGCAACAGTTTCCAGTGTTTTGATCGATCATTCTTAAACCGAATCTCAGCCCGCTCTATGGACTGTATTAAAAACATTTAATTAGCTTTTATTGACCATTAAGATGCCAATCGTGGCTGGAACAGTAGCAAACCACAGCATGGAATACACCCACCGCCGCTTTCTACAACACTTATTTATACACACTTTTAGTTTTATTACTTTACTTTATGTTTTATGGCGGCCAGCAGCAACGAAATATTTATGATATTTATGTTACAACAAAAGAGCAAAAGTGAGCCAGCGAACGTGAAATGAAATTCTTCGTTTCTTTCTCTCTTTTTTTTTGACTAAAATCGAAATAAAAACATACAAATTAATTAAAGTCAATAAAGTAAATTAAATGTGGCCCAGGGTCTCGGACCCCTTTTAATGGGGCGGCGCCCTACGCAGTCTTCTCTGCTTGGTTTATGGCCAAAAACTTCGGTGCTCCTCGCTCCCTGCTCCTCTCCGCTGAGTGATCATCATCATTGTGGCAGACTGGCATGCACTTCGCTGCCAATTTAATGGCGTTTTTACAACTTGAAAGATTCGTGCCTGCCACGCCGTTTTGAGCGATGATGTTTTTCGGGAATCGAGAATGGGAGAAATATACGAATGCCTGCTGCTGGCTCCCTCGCTAAACGCACAAGAAATGCAGCGCAGCGAATGTCATTAGAACATAAAAATGATATTAATTGCATGCGAGAGTGCAGGCCGGCCGGGGCCAAGGCATGGAGATGGAAATGAAAATGTGGCCGAAGATGAGGATGGTTCGCCTCGGGCAGTGGCACATGGCACATGCAATAGAAACGTCAGCGGGATGATGATGGAATATGGTGGCTCTTGCGAGGTGGGACATGGAGAGCCCTTTGGTTTGTTTTTGGGAGAGGAAGAATGATCCACACTGTGGATTCCACAGAGAGGATAACAATAAAAAAGAGAAGGGAAGATAGAGTTTCGGTAAGCTGACGGATGTCATACACTAAAGGTGGCTGTTGTGCGCAGAGTTTATGTTAATATTAATTAAAAAATTATACAAAAATTATAAATGTATAGTTACCAATTACATTTACATTTTTAAGTTGTCCTATAATATTAGTTGTGGATATAATAGAATTTTATTAAATTTTAGTCAATTTTTGGAATAAGGAAAAATTTGAGTTTGGCGAATTTTGTAAGAGATCGGCAAGAAAATGTTCCTATTGTTATCACATGTCCGCATATTACTTAGTTATTCAATTATAGGTCACACTAAGAAAATTGTTTAATATAACAATGTTTTGTTTGTTTAATTTAATTCATTAATATTAGTTTCTAATTTAAGAATAATATTTTCTCCGACCCAAGAGCCTAGTTTTGTTAATAACTCTTATTTCTTGATCGTCAAATCCTAGTTTTACCCGAAAATAATTCCTTTATTTAGCACCAAAGACAACAAATCACACTTGAAATGATAAATAAGATTTATTTCAAGTCCATATCATTAGTTCCTCCTGATATTGTACCCTCTTTCCTGAGCTCTCCACAAAAATCCATAAAGTGCCCAGAGAGAGTCAAAGTGATCCACTTACGTCTGAGTATTTTGTGTGGCGCTCTTTGATGGCGACGCCTGCCACAGCGATCGCATAGCGCTGATAAATAATAAAAATTAAAAATAAATTAACACCTAGTAAAGATGCAGTGGGACTGGGTAGACTGGTTCTCCAACTGTGTCCCTGCTCTGTCATTACTTGGGGACGCGATGGGATGGGACCTGGTTTCGAATGTTGTGCCGGCCCGCAGACAGCTTAAAAATAGCGCAAAAGTAATTAAAAACGAAAATATAAAAGCAAGAGACAAACGCACACACACACACACCCATCCCGTATCCCCAACAACAGGAAAGAAAAAATAAAATAAAAATTATGCTCGCCTATATTGGGTTTAACAAGCGCAACGTCATCGCTGCAGGCAGAGATCAAAGGAGGCAAGAGCTCCGGGATGCTGGGGATTCCGGATGGGATGCCGAAGCCGATGCCTGAAAGTGTTGCCCTGCCCCGATAATGATGATGCTAATGCAGTTGACATTTTATGTGGCCATAGAATGCCGGGCATGGCCGATAATTAAATGCAATAATAATTCAATTTAATTAGCTGGCAGCTGGCTTGCTGGCTGCCTGGCTGCCTGCTCCCTGTCGTCGTCGTCATCGTCGAGGCTGGTGAAATAGCCCAAGGGGAGTATTTAAATATTGATGGATTGATTAGCATAATATTTGGTTTATGATTTCACATTGTTTGGGGATTTGGTTTAATGGCACCCAGCAGCAGCTAATTGAAACACCTTAAAAGAGGTCATTAGTTATACAACATCTGTCACGGCCGATGATTATTTATACAGTGGTGTTTATTCGAGAATCAAAACTGAGAGAGCGCTGTGTGTGGTTGCGTTCTCATTGTTTGATTAAGTTTTGGGGGTTTTGATTAGAAGCTTGAGAAATTAGTAATGAAAAGATAAAGAAAAGGGAACTTATTTGTTATAAATCCAGGTAATTAGCTAAGCTTAAATGTTTTACAAGCTATTATATTTAGTTAAAGGCTCTAGAAATTATTTAAACTCCACCAATATTACATATGTAAGTGATAAAAGAGCGACAAAAGAGCTGCAAAAGTTGACGTTGCTTTCATAAAAAGGGCTGTTAGAAGTAAAAAATTACTGTTTTGAGCTTAAAATGTGCTGATTTAAGCACAAGAGTGCTGTTTTGATCATAAAATGACGATAGTAATTAATAATAATAAACTTCTTCTTAATTTTAAAGCTAATAATGCAAGTATATAAATTCTTTAGTTAACCATAGATTTCTCTGTTTTTTTAGTTTCTTAAATGCATAACTTAGATTGTTCCCATACAAAATCGTTAAATATTAACCAACCTCCCAAAGTTATTAGTTGTTGACCAAGTATCTTTCATTGGCCGACAAATCCGACTTAGTGTGAGCTTTTAATAAGCCACACACAAACACAATCTCCCCTATGCATATGTATATCCTTGGCCAGGAGCTTTCACGGACACAATGGCCATGCTGGAGATATTTCATTGAATCAATTAACGCTGGACATGGCATTATAATTACTGTCTGCTGGCAGACACAACCAACACACACACCTCACTTCAGCACACACACAGCACACCCACCCACACACACACACAAGCAAGGTCGCCCCGAAGCGACGGAGCAGCAGGGACATGTTCATTTCTTCATTGATAACCCCGGAGAAGGGGCAAGCGAGAAGAGAGAAGCGAGAACCGAGAAGTGAAGCTCATCCTGGCCTCGTTGCTTAACCAAGTGTAACAGTCCTTAGCTGAGAGAGAGCGACAGAGAGGCAGGAGGCGCCACAAACAGAAAGAGAGAGGCAGACAGATGGACAGAGGGAGATAGCCAGGAAGAACTTACGCAAACAGAAGCCGAAGGATGCAGCTCACACAGACACGTAAAGTAAGAGAAAAATTGGTAGGATTTATTATTTATTTAATTATTAATTTTTAATGGTATAGACTCTATTTATATAATATTTTTATAAATATAAATTACAATCTCGGAAGAAATTCTTACTTCTTCACTTTTACGCTTAGTGATACAAAAACGAAACTTACACATCATTGTGAACAATTATCGAGCGCTCAGGATTACAAAAACAAAACCTAGACGTCGTCGGGGGCAATTATCACGCGCTGAGTAAACAAGTAAACCTACACATTGGTTTATTACTTCAGGAGTTCAAAAATAAAACCTACATATCGTCGGGAACTAATATCACGAAGTCAGGCTTACAAAAGCAAAATATACACAGGAACGGATGTTTTCGTTACATTTTAATCGTATTTTTCCTCTGGCTAAAAAATTGTTTGTTCGATTTTATTATCAGTTTTGGTTACGAGGCTCCCATCTTGAAATTCGGTGCCCAAGCATGGCTTAA
>VNJO01004933.1:0-38250 GCA_008042535.1 Drosophila tani
TTTTTTTTTTACTTTTGATGAAAAGGGAATTCCCCTTGCAAGCTCTAGTACTTTTAAAAACAACTTACAGAAAATTAGTAGTCCTAGAATCTTGACTCTAATTTAACTTACAACCAGAGATCACTCGGTCTCAGTTCCGTTGGGACCCACATATAATTCTCCAAAAATTGTTTAAAAATTAAAGGAACAATGTCAGCTACAGTAACTAATCCAAGTCTACAGCGGCGATCCTCGGGCAGCGGAGAAAGCCGAACCGAAGTGATTCTAGAGCTCCATCCGCCCGAGGATGTTGACGAGGCCGGCACTGAAGTGTTCCCGGCAGCTGATGTCACCATCTACAATGCCTACAGCATGGGACCTGCTTTTGGCAAAAAATTTCCGACGCCATATATCCGGTTTCTCCTGTCGCAATTGACCCAAGACAAGTTGGCCAACAAGGTCTACAATCAGACAGATGCTTTGAAGTGGGCACGCGATCTTGCCGACGAGGTCAATCTGAAGATGAAGGGACACGGCACCGTTCCGCGCTTCAAGCACGTGGTGAACGTGATGCTATACCAGCAGACCGGAGCGGGATGCTTCTACGGAGCCCGTGCCATCTGGGATGAGCTATCCGATGACTATGAGCGCTATACCTACGACGGCGGCAGTTTCGTCTGCATTGTCACCGTTTTTGGTTGTTATCAGTACTGATTTTCAGTGCTAAGAATTTCAATAAATCTTCAAATTGCAAAATATACTTGGTTAATTAAGGAAAAATAGCATGAAACCTAGTGTGTGGAATGGATTTGTTCCCTAGGCGAAACATAAGTTAATTAGGAACTCGTCTTACTTTTCAGAAACATTTCGACATGAAGTGGGAACTTATGGTCATTCCGTTACTAATCCTGGGTACCAGCTCTCTGGACTGCAGCACCAATGGAACAAATAATCTATTAAGTAATTTATTTTGTCCCTTAGATAACCTTGCTGTAACTTGAGTTAACTAAGAGAAGATTTTTAATATGGGAAAAATAAAATAAAAGGAATAGTACTTTTTTAAATTGTTTAAATATATAAAACAATATAAATATAAATTTGTTATATATTTTTAATGTAAAAGGAAAAGAAACGTTATTTTTCCTTCTTGCTGAAAGCTGAAAATAAAATATATCTTCCAAAGTATGCCGCGCAATTTTCGAATTGCCGTTGGGCAAAAGTGTGACCACACCGCCTATGCAAAGCCAGCTGACGGCGATAAATTAGTGCTGCCAACTCTCCTGTAAACACGCCAAAAATAGCCGAAAATAGCTCAAAATTGCGTGAAAATAGCTATATCTAGCTAGATGGCTAGAAAATAACTACATTGACAACACTGGCTGGCATCACTGGTCCTCGCACATGTTGTTTATTTTCATTCAAAACTTTTAATTGCGTCGCTACAAACCGAAATAAATGCCAACAGGATGAAGGTGAAGATGATTAGTCGCAATCCGGACAATTATGTCCGGGAAACCAAGCTGCAGCAGCACAAAAGTGAGTGAAAATCGAGCTTTAAGGCATGGAAATTTAACAGTGCATATTTTCAGTGCCCCGAAACTACGATCCATCGCTGCATCCCTTGGAGGGTCCCCGGGAGTATGTGCGGGCGCTGAATGCCACCAAGCTGGACCGAGTGTTTGCCAAGCCTTTTGTGGCCAATTTAAGTGGCCATCGCGACGGTGTGGCGTGCTTCGGGAAGCATCCCAAGCAACTTTCGACCCTGGCCACCGGCGCCTACGACGGCGAGGTGCGCATCTGGGACCTGGCCAATCGCACCACCTCCCGCCACTTTGTGGCTCACGATGGCTTTGTAAGGGGCATTGCCTACACCCGCAGCGGGGATCGCATCTTCACCGTGGGCGACGACAAGACCATCAAGGTTTGGAAGTCTGAGGCACCGGAAGTCGGCGATGATGAGGAGCCAGTGAACACCATACTCAGTAGATACGGGCTGCATGGCATTTCGCACAATCGGAAGGACAATAGGTTCGCCACCTGCGGCGAGGTGTGCGCCATTTGGGATGAGCAGCACAACGATCCGCTCAAGACGCTGAAATGGGGCGTGGACACGCTGCACACCATCTCCTACAATCCCGTGGAGACGGATATCCTGGCGTGCTGTGCCAGCGATCGTAGCATTATCCTGTACGACCAGCGCGAGGCTCAGCCCCTGCGGAAGGTGGTGCTGACGATGAAGAGCAACAAGTTGGCCTGGAATCCCATGGAGGCCTTCAACTTTACGGTGGCCAATGAGGACTGCAAGTGAGTCCATAACTATATAAAATTATTGTTTGATTTCTAACTCTTCTGCTTACCCTTGCAGCCTCTACACCTTTGACACCCGCAAACTGCAAACTCCCCTCAAGGTGCACTTCGACCATGTTTCCGCCGTCACCGATGTGGACTACTCGCCCACGGGCAAGGAGTTCGTCTCCGCCAGCTACGACAAGACTGTCCGCATTTACAATGCCCATCACAGCCACTCCAGGGAAATCTATCACACCAAACGCATGCAGCATGTGGTGTGTGTGGCCTGGTCCTTGGATAATCGATACGTGTTCTCCGGCTCCGACGAGATGAACGTGCGCATGTGGAAGGCGAAGGCCTCCGAGAAGCTGGGCGTGATACGACCACGCGAGCGTGTCAACTTCAATTACCAGGAGGCGCTGAAGCAAAAGTATGCGGCACATCCGCAGATCAAGCGCATTGCTCGGCATAGGCAGGTGCCGCGGCATGTGCTCAATGCCCAGAAGAAGATGCGTTCGGTCAAGGAGAAGGAGCAGGTCAAGGAGGCCAATGTGCGCAAGCACTCCAAAAAGGGCAAGGTGCCCTATGTCAGCGAGAAGAAGAAGCATGTGCTCAAGGAGGAGGTCTAGATACACTAGTTGTAATATAAGTTTGAATAATAAATATATTGATTTTTTTAACTTAATCGTTTTCTACATTTATTTCCCACAATTTTCAGATAAGATTACGCCTTAGCCCTTTGCTGTTTTATTTGTTTGGAACATGATAATAAAGTTGTTATCTTTTTCATGACTTATTAGGGGATTCAAGTCATTCATAGTTATTTTCGTGCGATTACAGTATGCAGCACATTTTTACATACTTAAAACGCTTTAAAATGAGCTAAATAGCAGTCGTTTAAAGAAGGAATGAATCGCATCTATTTTTCTTTAAAAAAGTCACCACTAAACATAGTTATTAATGTATTTTGTATAATCTTTAATATAAATACAAACCCGCCTAGAAAAAACCTGTCATTCTGTATTTTTCGGCCGTATTGTAATGTTTCCCAGTTATTCGAAATTATACATTTTGGATCCGATACGATAAGCCCCAACGCCGCGATAACGATAACGCCGACGACGTGTCCATTTGTGGAGCTTTTTCGATTATAAAAGGTGGACAGCCCCAACGATTGGGGCTCAGTCGCTTTGTTGTTACGGCAGTTGCCAGTCGGTCGTTAGTTTTTGTTTTTCGTTGTTCATTTGTTTATACACACACACTCACTCGCGGCACGGCCCCTCCTCCCGACCGACCCCCACGCACGGAACTCGTTTGATTTGCCCCATTAAAAAATCCGGAGATACGAAGATAAAAAAATAAAAAATCATGGACGCTCTGGGAGATCTATTGGCGCCTCACAGCGAACTTATTGCCAAGGTAGCCGGCACAATCACTACCCTGCAATTCCTGTCCGGTGTGGCGCTGATGAACGACATCCGTAAGAAGGGCAGCAGCGATGTTTACCCCGTGGGTCCATTTCTGGGCGGAGTGGTGCTGTAAGTTCTAAGTTCTAAGTTCTCTCTGTCTCGTAATGCTCCACTGCCTCGGCAGAGGAGAAAACAAAACAAACGAAAGAAAAAACAAAAAAACAATGGCCAAGCGGCGCATCTGTGTGGGAATTGATTAAATTTTTGAACTGTCGCCATGACGCCACAGAATTGGCTCTCTTTTCAAGGCCGCCCCCCCTCAATGCACTCGATTCAATGGGATAACAATGGAGGAGGGGGTTACATCACTTCGATGGCGAAAATAACCGATCACATTTTTGGCCGTTACAATTTGAAAAATATAAATTTAATTTTGAAATCTCTTAACCTTGTGGTCGTCGGGGGAATCTTTTCGGCTCCTTATCGACGCACGCCCTCCACTAACACGTACCCCTTATCTGGAGTGTTTAGTAACAATAAGAATAATAGCTACGTTCTATGAATGCTGATCCGTAGGGGAGAGCCAGCCGCTAATCGTTTATGAGACAGGACAGACGGAAGATAGGCTGGCCGGCGGCTCGCCTCTGCCACGTGCTCGGCATAAGTCCGGGGGTTCTGATTCTTTTGGGGGTGGCTTTCAGTGATGAGTATCTAAGTTGTACCTAGGAATTATCTTTTAGTATGCGGGATAACTACTGACTACGGGTGTTAATTGTATATATAGGTGTTAGACGGAACCTTGCTAAGAAGATTAACCTATTATTGACACTCAAGTGCAGCAGTGATCTTATTTTATTATATTTTTTATTGGATACTGAAGACAGATAAAGTATATGTCTTGAAATAAATGTGTATTCAAGCCTTCTAAATGTTCTTTAACTCAAACCTGCAAAAAGCTTGTTTTAAGGAACAAAATATTAACAAAACCCATACAAGAAGCAGAAGCTTCTTAAATATATTAATATTTCATATCACAATTAAATATGAATGAGTACCTATTAATTATACAAATTTAAGAGGTTATAAAAGATGTCTTTACGAGTATTTCTTTACCTTATATAGAAACGACTAACTTGACATAATAATTGACATGCTAATAACCATTCAGCTCTCGTAATTCAATTTAATATTCCCCATTAAACCTAACCAAAATCACACCCATAAAATCTATACTACAGAAAAAACTTTTCAATCACTCATGGTATTTATTTTTGAAATCACAACGCACTTTTCTATTTTTAAAAAGTATGAATTTCCTTGTTTACTAAACAAAAAGTAGAACACGTAATATCTTTTAGATTCGTATATACATTTTCAGACACAAAGTTTAAACAAACTTATGCCTAATGCTAAGAAACATTGAGTACATTTAACTAGGTACAACTATTTGGTACCTTGTCATCACTATAGGCTATTCAGGGGGTGGTTGGATACCGGAAGGTGTTAACTTGGACTGTGTCAAGTGTAAGGACCCACAGACATGCAAGCGAGCGAAGCAACAGTTTGTTCGCTAAATGAATTCCATTTGAAGGTGTGTAGGTCAAGGGCAATATTCCGGCAACGGCCAGTTTTGTGTATTTAATTTCGCACGAATCACGAATTATTTCACCATTGTAGTGGGTTCTACGATAAGTTCATCGATGATGTAGCTGTAGCTGATTACCTGTTGGTTTTTTCTTTCCTGTATTTATATATTCTTATCAATGGCTACGTGTGTGATGATTGTCCAAAAAACATAATAGCGGGCTGGTGTATCCCCAAAACCCATTTGAGTCAGCATGTTTGTACTTAAAAGAATGTAGACCTGTAGATAATTAATTAATTAATCGAAACTGGTTTTTCTAATGACCCTGCATAATGAAATATGCAGTTTAATGGTTGGTGGTGAGACGCTTGAGGTCTAAACTTGTTTCATTTCTCTAGCTTGGAAAATTGTGTATCTATTTTGTAAAAGAAAAACTTGTTTTATGATTTATTTATTTAAAATTATTATGCTTTTTGAACGATATTGAAGTTTGTATTAGAAAGGTCTCCTTTTAAACTAGAAGATTATTTTTAGATGTAAAATTTTTGTCGGTAAAAAAATGTTAGTGATAAAGAAGCCTCAGGCTTTTAACTTGGAAAATTGTCTATCTATTTTGTAAAAGAAAACTAGTTTTATGGTTTATTTATTTAAAAATATTATGCTTTCTAGAAGTTATTGGGTTTTGTATGAGAATGGGCTCTCTTTAACGTAGAAAACTTTGTTTGAAAAAAGAATTTTAGTCAGTAAATAATTGTTATAATTATAAAGAACCTTTAGTTAGCATTTTAATAAAAGTTTCTACATTATTTCCTTTTAAATATATATTCTAACATGCAGTAAATTCTGAAAAGCAAGATATAAACCTTATCCAAAAATTTGTCTACTTTCCAGGACCGTTCTCAGCTTAAAGCTGGCTTATATTATGAACGATGCCGCCATGATCAACACCAATCTAATTGGTTTGGTCATTAACTTCTTTTTCCTCTTCGGCTTCTACTACTACGCCTCGAGTGGAAGCAGGGGCAAGATCTGGAAGCAAGTTGGTTACGCCTCGGTCTTCCTGTTGGCCACCACGGCCTATGCCAACTTCGAGGACCCCAAGAAGATTGAGTTCCGTCTGGGTATGCTGATCACTGGCATCTTGGTTTGGTTGGTGGGCTCTCCACTGCTCCATCTGCCGAAAATCATTGAGAAGAAGAGCACCGAGGGCATGCCGTTTCCTATTATCCTGGCTGGTAATATGGTGGCCGCCTCATGGATGTTGTATGCCCTCTCGATCAAGAATACTGTGATGGTGGTGAGTTTATAAGCTTCTAGATTAATTCTTAGAACAGTAACTATAATTCTTTCCTTTATATTTACTCTTTTAGCTCCAGAACCTACTGCTGCTTGTCTTGGGCGGCATTCAGCTGTCCATGTTCGCCATCTATCCTAACAAGCCCGTTGCCCAGAAGCCCAAGAAGGACTCGAAGAAGGATAAATAAATACACAACCAAAATACACACAACAAAAAGGACAAATAATGGGTTGCTGCAACCACATTACAAATTAATAAGTTAGTTAGGCTCGAGGAATAATCAAATTATTGCTTGAATTTTACACATACTAAATCAGCCGCCACAAGAAACCTAAACTTTGAGCTAATAGACGACGAATTGTATGTATTTTTCTATATAAGAAATATTTTCTTAGAACAAATCCAGCTAACCAAGTTGCTAGCTAAACTAGGCAAAATTGTTAATATATATATGTATATCGACTATTAATTGTATATAAACTACTTACATACTTGCAATTTTTGACAATAATTCAAATCTTCCAAAATGCGTACGTATTTATAAAGTCAACATAATTAATTATTAATTAAAACGTAAAACAAAACTGTTACAAAATCGAGAGTGAGTCTTTATTTTAGGCCACTGGCACCGTGGAGTTGTAGTGGGCGCCCAGTTGATAGATGTGGCGATGGTAGCAAATGATCAGGGGTGCTCCGCCGAATTCCTCTTGCCCCAGGAGCGTGGGCGCGCCCTCCGCTTGGATTACTTCAATGGGCACCTTGAGGAGCGAGGATATGGCCTTCAGTTCAATGTGTCCGCCCCAGGCGTGCGTATTGGCTATATCCTGGCAGTACTGCTCGAACTGTTCGTCGTTGAGCAGATCACCCGTGTCCGGATGGGTCATGTAGCAGATGAGGCTATCCTTGTGGGCCCGCACATAGTTGGCCGTCTCCTGCCTCAGCTCCTGGACACTGTGACCTGGAAGGGCATTCACAGTGAGTTGATGCTTGACCGATTGATACAAACAGTCGCCATCGGAGGCGATGTTGTGCAGCGACAGTTGGCGACTCGATAGCTTTGCTATTATTTGCTGCAGTTCGATCAGTTTGGGTGATGGCTGATTGGCGGCGTTCTGGAGCTCCACCTTGATCTCAGCCGCGCGCTCCCTCGCCTCCTTCTCCTTCTTATCCCGGCGCTTCTGGGCCTTGGACACGCGTTGATTGGATGGATGCTCCGGCTCCTCTTCCGGTTCCTCGGTTTCCTCCTCATTTGGGTCAGACTTCGCCGGCTTCTCCTCCACCGGCTTCTGCTGCTCGACTTCTTCTGGCGGTCCACTGGCCTCCGCCGCTTTAAGTTCCACCTTGTGACGCTGCTCTAGTTCGCCCTCCAGGCGAGCCATCTCCTCTAGAAACTCCTTCCTTTTGTTTTTATTGTTTTTCGGGGCATTCTTCTTCATTGCCTGCAGCTTGGCCTGCAGCTCCTTCCGTTCGCGGCGATGGCGGGCGCCTATATCCTCCAGACTCACATCCTCCAGGCGGGAGTCTAGCTCACCAATTCCTTCGTCTTCGCTGCCCATGCTTAATTATTTAGTTTAATTAAAAGAAACTAAGTTTTCTGTAATTTTCAGGTTGCCAGACAGTGTTACCAGATGAAAATGTTGCTTTCCCCCTAAAAAATCTCAAATAGTCGATATTTCACCCTAAAAAATCCAGTCTTCCCCCTAAATTTAATGAAATCAAAACTCAATAAATTCGATTTATTTAATTTACTTATTTTGTATTAATTTCTATTTACAAATAAACTTATGCTAAAACGAAATAGGTCTTTGAATTATTTATTCAGCGATATCAAAATCGATAACATGGAGTACTGAGATTAGCAGAGCTGACAATACATCGATAGCAATATCGATAATATTGGCGGTTTTGGTCGAGTGGTCGATTGATTTTGAACTGCAATTTCTATATTTTTTAAAAAAGCGTACAATAGTTTATTATCAAAAATGAACAATACATTTTAATTAAATACAGAGAATTACCTTGTTTTCTTTTAGACCAATACCAAAGATTGTAATATTTTTTTTAAAATATTTGATAAGTTTTTTTTGTGGTACTCCAAAATAATAAAAAATTTTAGAAATCTTTTATTTTCTTTTAATGTTGATTTTGTTTAATTTAAAATATAAGTTAAATTTTAAATTCGGAGATCCTGGAACATACATAAATGACAATTTCCCCAAATAAATTGAAAAAACATTATTTTTAGCAAACATGCTTTCTCTTTTTTTATTATTTACGCTAAACATAAAAACGATTTAGAGCGAGAAACTAACTATTATTTGCGCTGCCAGTAAGTGAGGAATCGGCTCAACCAATTCCCGCTTTGGATACTGCTTAAAAACTTATCTAAATCGACGAAGAAAGAAAATCGAACTTTATGCTTTTAAGATATATACACGTAAATCCTTAGAATTGCTTCTCAGCACTTACAAACATGATGATTGTTAACCGAAAATATATAGCAAAATTTTATGTTTAATTCTTATTGTTTTTACACACAATTCTCGTTAAAAACTGGCAAGCAAGCAAACCAGATATTCCCTTCTTACAGCTCTATAACACATTCTCATAAGTGCAAATGATAAATCGTACTATTTACAATTGGCCAGCGGCGGGGCGACGACTCTTAATTTACTTCATTTACACACATAATTAAAACACACACAAAAGGCAACTAAAGAACAGGACATGCCGTAATTAGAGGCCACCTAACCATCCTAACATCCAAAGGTGATATTTACTTAGCCACTAAACCGATATCTATCCTTCCTCTCATCTATACAGATACACTTTTAGGGTTCCTAGTGAAGGCCCAGCCTTACAGGCTCTTGGTGATGTTCTGGAACAGGCGGCGACCCCACCAGGACTCCAGATCGAAGGGCTTAAAGTCCTGCAGCGCCGGACTGGGTGGCTCAACCCAAACAGTGGCTGCCGAAGTCGAGGCGGGCACCAGTTGTGTGTTGGCGATGATGCTGTCCACAGGACTGGCGGCGCTGTCGTTGTTGTTGGCATCCGCCACTGGTTTCTCGGCGGGCTTGGCGGATGAGCTTGAATCGTAGGGATTCTGCGCTACCAGCATGTTCCAGGCTGTTTTTTATTAAAGGATTTTGATTAGCTTTGAAGTGAGTTTTTACCTTAAAAACTTATTTATTTACAGTCATTTATGTAACGTATGATCTCCTCATGCTGCGGCGTTATCACCTCATCCTCGATCAGTTTGGTCGGTGCTATCCGCTTGGAGGCGAAGCTCTGTTGAAACACTGGACGCGGTATGCTGCGTATTCATGAAAATTAAATAAAAGGGTTTAAAAAATATTTTAATGACAATGTCCGACTGAATTTCAACGACGTCGCCGCACTTATGCAAAGTACATACACACAGCAACGCTGCCCGAACATGTGGACTACGAAAATAAATCAGTCGAGGAAAGTGAGAAGGTGGGGGAAATTGGGTTCGACAACTTGCTACTCAGTTCTGGAAACATTAAATGTATTAAGATTCAGACAAGGTGCGAATATTCATTGATCGTTAATTCAATTAAGTTGTGAAATCGAACAAAGAAACAATAAAGTGGATATTAAAGTAATTCTTAATAATTTCTTTATATTTAGATAAATTTATCTCAGTAAAGTTGTATGAATGGATTAATACAATGTCGGCCTGCAATAAATTAGACGGAAAATAATAGCTAAATTGCGATATTAATCTATGGCTATAACCCTTTTGGCCATGAAGCTGATAGCTAGTCAAGCGTTAGTGATAGCTGACTATCTATTGATTGACAACACAGTTCTAGGCAGATAACATTTTACAAAATTATATATATTATATGACTAAATTGTAAGCCAGAAAATAAAATAAAATTAAAAAAGGGGAATTATATTTTGGATATTAATATTATAAAATGTTATACGTCTCGTTTTGTGTTGCAAACTTTATACTGATGATAAGGAATCTATTGATTAATAATGATTTCCAATTTATTTATAGGATTGATAATAATTGTTTGAGGGGGAAATATTTTTTAATATTAAAAGAATTTGTTCTTAAATATGAACAAATGTCAGTCTAATTAGCTAAACTTTTGGTCAAGTAATTTGTTAAATGCCTAAGAAGTAGTAAGCCGTTATAAAACATATATATTTCAAAACTAGTTAATTGTCTAAGATAATTATCCTTTAGAACAATAAAAGCCAAAGTGCTAATAGTTCCCAAAAAGTTCTGTTCATCTTCTGTTGAAGGCGTGACATAACGATCGGAGAACGGAAATGTGTTGATTGATTTCGTCATAACAAATCTAAGCACATCAGTGTGTAAAGTCTAATATTTTTATTTGGGTCTCTCACTACCTCTTTTGTTCTATTTTATTAAAAATTAATTAACATTAATTATTAAATATTAAAGTCCAAAATAATAATAACTACGAATAAAGTCGTATATATTCCAAACAAGTTAGCAAAACCGAATTAAAATTAACAACAAAATAGATTTAATATAAAATTATAGGTTCTTCCCTGTATTACTTTAAAGTAAAGTGATAATATCTTAATTAGAAAAAAATATTTATAAATGAAGAGCAATCTCTGGCAGAACTGCATATTATGCATTATTGGGTTATCTCTTATGAGATTAATGCTAAGTGGTGTATGCCAGAACCTAAGTTTTCCTCTCGCTTACATCTCCCGCCAAAGTCGTGACGCAACCGTAGCCGTCGGAAAAGTCAATGCCTTTCGGGGCAGAATTTAAATTAAAATGGAGCCGATAACCGACGCTACGCCTGCCTGACCCACGTGTTCCTTAGCTAGTGTCTCCTAGAGAGCAATTAGCATGGCGGTGCTAGGTCGCCGCGGATTCCTGCGATAAAATGTCAAAGATAAGACGAGGGTCGGCCCCGCCACTTTCCCCTTGCCCCCCCACTCCACATACTTTCCACACATGTGCTGGCTGTTTGCATAAGCGGCCGAAAAGATTGGGATTTGGACGATGCCCTTACTTGTTGTGCTCCTCGGGACTGTTCAGATCGAAGCTGCCATTCTTCCGGCCGCTCTCCTTGATGCTCTCGAACTTTTCAAAGTTTTGCGCCAGTCCTGCAATATCGATGAAAAGTATGATGTAAATTATCAGCACGCAGTGGAAAATGCCGGCAAAACAAAAAATTAACAGCGCCGGAGAGCGACAGCGAGAGAGTGGGGATGAGAAAGAGCTCCAAGAGAGCGATACGGTTTTGGGGAGCGCGCTGGCAAATGTTGTGACATAACAGCTGGGCAACATGCCTCTCTGCAAGGGTTTTATTTTGTGTGCCTTTTCGAATAATTAAATGTTACATGTTTGGCTGCTGCACTTACCGCGACGCGATTTAGCAACAATTTTGCTGGGTCCCTTGTTGATCGTGTACATTGTTGTTGTCCTTCCTACTTCCTTCCGTTTTAGCTCAGCCTCTGTTGCTGCTGCTGCGCTGCCGCTTCTACTGCTGCTGATGTTGTTTTTCTGTTTCTGGCAAACGAAATACTATTTTGCTATTTTGGCGACTGCTGCTATGTTTTAAGTTTTATTCCGCTTGATGCCTGAAGTATATATGTGAGGGCTCGTTGTTGTTGTAGTTGTTCTTGGGGCAATCATATGATCATTGGTGGCTCCCGTCTCCTCGCCTCCTTGCTCTCGTCTGCCCACCGGTCATCGTTTTTAGCGGTTACACAATACACAGTTTAGATCTGATTTCGTTCTTTTTCATTCGCACTCGCCGGATCAATTGATTTCATTCATAGGCAAGTGTCTCGTAAGCACAATCACAATCACACTCAATTGCTCCTGGATGGGTTGGCGTTTTATAACGTTCTGTGCGGCAGCGGCCCGAGCTCCAATGCAAGTTCAAATGAAACGTTAACAGGCGCCATATGTTAACGCGTTTATGCGG
This sequence comes from Drosophila tani, assembly GCA_008042535.1. Classification (NCBI taxonomy): domain Eukaryota; kingdom Metazoa; phylum Arthropoda; class Insecta; order Diptera; family Drosophilidae; genus Drosophila; species Drosophila tani. The sequence goes on from VNJO01004933.1 coordinate 12,514, forward strand.
CGAACTTTGCGATCTTCAGCCACTAGTAATTTTCATTTCCTTTTAATCCCCCTCCTGACCTTCCATTTACCCCGTGAAAATAAGATTGCATATTTTCTGTTGCTTGGGTTACTACATTTTAATTAAAAGCCCTTAAATAGTAATTATAATTATATTTTTAAGCTACATATCATGAATTCATGTTCTGCATACACGAAACGAACCGCTACACGTGCAGAGAGACCATATGTTTACGTTAGTGTGTACACACTGCTCGAGGGCCGTAATTCTGATTCTTGCGCGCGTAATTTTGAATTGAATAAACCTCTATTATCTAGAAATTGTTAAGGTTACCAAGATATTTTCCAAGAATGATAAAAGTTATAATATTTCACTAACTTCAAATGTACAGTTTGCGTTGTGCAAAAAAGGTTTTGCGAAATCTCAGAATTATTGCACATATTTTCCAACTACCGTTTGGCGGTCAATAAATATTCATTTCCCGAAAACGCCTTGATTTTCCTACCTGCGCCCGTAATTTTGAACGCATTAAAAACGGATTAGCAGGGCTTTTCAGTGGAAAATTCAATTTCGTGCAGGTAACACCATAAAATGACAGATGCGGGGAAAGATTAGCAGAATACTTTCCACAAAGATTTTTATGACATCCTGAAATTGCACACTCATCAACATCGATATAAAGAGGGCCGGCAGCCAAATGGAAGTCAGTAGCAAGCTGACAACGTCAAGTAACGCAATAATTTCCTGTTCAGCCAAAAGTATTCAGAAAAGAGATAAAATAAGAGCCATGTCGACCACCAACAATGAAGCCAACCAATTGTTGCAGCGTCTGGATAGCCTGAAAATTGTGGACACGCCCAAGGAGCAGAAGGATCTCGCCGCTACTCGAGAGTGCTACTCCCTGGACAGCAAGAAGTATCAACGGGTCCCCGCCACTCCATGCAGCGGCGGACCCGGAAAGTTTCAAACCGATCTGAAGAAACGTCGCAAAACCAAACGCAACAACCGCATTTACACCTATGAGGCCGATAACCACTTCATCAAGGCCCGCAAATCTTTGAACTTTTAATCACAGTTGGCCACGATACAATCACTCTAGTCATAAGCAGCCTTTTGATTTCAAATCAGTACATTTACTACTTTTCTCCGGTACAATAAAAATATTAACAACATAAAACACTGCGTCCTTTTTCTGGTTATAAATATGAAGGTTACCGATTTGCTTGTGATCACACTGCTGCTGGTGCTGGTAAGCTTGGCAACTCTGGCGCAGTCCTTAAAAGTGTTGTGTAATGGAAAATATTTCACAGCTTGCAGCCCTGGCTCATGGCTGTTCTTGTGGCGAAACGTCGAGTTTGCAGTGCGGATGCACAAAACAACCATAATAAACCCAAACCAAAGTTTATATAACTTACCGTCTAAATTAAAAGAACACAAGGCGTAAAAATGGTAACCGACACATATTAGGAACAATATATATTCAAAGCAAAATCTATCTTCTTGTGGATGACCTGCTAAGGACTTCCAGAGTAAGAAATTTACTTAATTAATTAGTTTAACCAATATTAATCAAGATACTTTACAGAATTCGTCGATTTGTTGAAAACTAACATTTAGTAAAGCCATTAATTAAAGTCGAGAATTAAATTTGAAAAATTAAACATTTATCCGGGCTTTTTCGATATAAACATCGATATATCGCCTTTTTGAAAACATCGATAGTATCCTCTCTAAGTCGCCTGTTGCTTACAAACAATTAAATTTGCTGTTCTTACTCTTTTATAAATTAGTAACCAGCAAATACATCTAGATAAAATGAATATACGAAACAACGATCCCGGCGCCGTTCAATATGGAAATTTCATGAACTACTATCAATTCAATTCCGCCCCGGAGCGTGTTAAACTTTTGCCGGACAAGGATATATGGCTGTCTGCTGTTGACAAAGGTCGGGAAACCCCCGATCATACTCCCTACGTAATCCTTGATGTGGGTTGCAATTCCGGCGTTTTCACCCAACTCTTGTACAAGCACTTGAAGCAGCTCCTACAGCGACCTATAACGATGATAGGTGTGGATATAGACGAGCGCCTGATAGAACGTGCTCTGGCGGAGAACGAATTTCCGGTTCCTGTCAGCTACAACTGCATGGATATCCTAGATGAGGATTCCTTTTCCACCATAACGAGATACCTGAACAGCATACAACGGGAAAAGTTCGATGCCGTCTGCTGCTACTCCATAACCATGTGGATTCACCTGAATTACCATGATCAGGGTCTCCAATTGTTCCTAAAGAAGCTATCGGACATAGCTGAACTCCTGGTGGTGGAGCCGCAACCCTGGAAGTGCTATAGAACGGGCGCGAGGCGTATGAAGAGAGCGGGCGACGGTTTCCCACATTTCCCGACACTCAAATGGCGCTCTGATGTGGAAGAGCAGATAGAGAATTACCTGGAGAAGACACTGGGCCGCCAGAAGACTTTCGAATCCGCGCCCACCCAATGGCAGCGAAAGATATGCTTCTACCGATAAATTCAAATTTAAACAAATAAACATTTAAAGTAACAAAATTCATATTCTGATAAACATTTTCTAACTAATCCACATTAAGCTTCCTGAACGAGCCCTCGATGCCAAAGAGTCCCTCGAAATCGATGGGCTTGCCTGGCCGCAGACTCTCATCGGTGCCGTAGTTGGCGTTGTCCTTGAAGAAATCGGAGTAGTCGTCCAATTTCTTCTCCCACTCGGCGACTATTTCCGGCGCTGAGCCATTCTCGCCTCCATACTCCTTGGGCAGATATTTGAGCGGTATCTGATCCGTTAGCAAGTCCATTTTGTTGCCATGGACAAAGAGGCGGGACTGCATCTTCTTGGACATCATGGGCTTGAACATATTGAAGATCTGCTCGAAGCCGGTGATGGTGTTGATAAAGTGCTGGGCCTTCAGGCGCAATGGCAGAGCCTCCTCCGAAAAGACAGTAAACTTCTTGGCCATCGAGGGCGTCATTTGGAACATGTGCGCCGCCGTAGCTCCCTTCATGTCCATGATGAAGACCACACCGTGGATGTTGGCATAGTCATCCTCCAGGATGGAAATCTCCTGCATTGCCTGGGCCACCATCATGCACTCCAGGATGTGGTATTTCTCCACGGGGCAAAGGCCCATGCGCCAGATGGCTATGCGGGGTCCATTTCCATTTAGGGGCGTTGGCAGGTAGATGATAGCCCTGATTGTGCGATTAAGATTAAGTGAGATTTAGGTGGAATTCGATAACATTAAGGAAAATGTGAAAAAGTAGGTTTGAAGTGTGCCAAAAAGTATGCTACAAAAGTGTAAAACAACATACTTTTCGACACCTTTTCAGTCGATTTCAAAACTAAAACGATTTAAAACTTAAACATTTCAACTCAATAAGTATAACTTTTATGAAATATATAGTACACACGGCCTTAGCAACTTTTAATTCCAATAGCGTAGCATTTTCCTATCGCTTTTCGAGATAAAATATCCAAGATAAAGATACTTCTTAAGATAACACACAATCTCAAAAGCGAATGATGAAAATGTATGAATTACAGCCACGATTATTGGATCTTTATAATTACCCTGTTTGGTGAATCTCACGGAACTTGCCCTCCGTCGTGCTGGTCACTTTGAAGAACTCCGGATACTTGGTGCGCAGCGTATAGAACTTGTCCAGCTTCGATTTGGCCCGCTCCAGGCTGAACTTGCAGCCGCGTAGGAAGGCCACCAGGTACTGGTCGTCCATACGCGGATTCAGATGTGGCTGCTGCTCAATCCAGGTCTTGAAGGCCTGCAGATCGGCCTCCAGGCGGGCGGGATCCTCCTTCAGCTGCTCAATGGCCGCTTTTTGCAGCTCCGGCGTGAGTGGGCGTATTTTCGGGGCCATTTCTCGAGGTGCTTTGCTTTAAGAGGAAGTTCGAGCGAACTGTTCAACGTTTCTTGGGGCACTACTTGTGCCGCCCCAATCTGCGTTCTATTGATGGTCGAATTATATGGCGCGTTATCAGAATGTCTGATAAGTGCGCCGATTGGGCAGCCATAAACTAAACAAAGACAAACATTGTGCGAAATGCCTCGATAACCGGAGCATTTCGTAAGAACGCTTCACCTTTAAATAGCCACCAACTGCGGATTCCCCTTATCGATCGTCTATGGACTTTAAATACAAATTAACAGCTTTATTGGATCTACTTCTGGAAGGGATAGTAATCCAGCCCGGAGTTGTAGTTGTACTTCTTTTTCTGCGTCTTCTTCGCAGCCTCCACTATCTCCTGCACGTCCTTGCGGTAGGCGGGCGGCAGCATCTCCTCGTGCAGAGTGCACTTGTGCTCCTCGGGCTCCTGCACCTTGAACACGTACCGCCGGATAATGTCTATGTCGCGGCCAAACTCCTCCTTCAAGTCAGCGATCCGTGTGGGCGCCGTGTCGAAGGCGATGGTGAAGTGGGTGCCCTCGCGATGAACCACTCCGTGTTCGCTCACTTTGTGGGGCAGGGCGCGTGTTCCGAGATTTTCCAGCTTCCGAATAATGCCTCCCTTATCCAGGATGGCCTCTGCGGTACGCCGTATCACGGATATCAGCTCGGGCTGCCGGCAAATGGAAGAATATGATCAGGTTTTATGTAATCCTTCGGTGCTTCGCACGAGGCAACTTACCCGAGGCAATTGACGCAGCACCAGTGCCAGTTCGTAGGTAGGCATTGTCCTTCAGAGATTGTTTTAGCCGTTAATTGGTTAATTTTAATATTTAAGGCCTTAAATTAGGCAGTTTTAATTCAATAAAAGTCAGCAAAACAATTTGTTGATTTGATCCAGAACTAAACAGCTGCTCATAGAGATGGAATCAAAATGTAAGTTTAGCCGATATTTACTATCGTTCGAAATTCGGCAGGAGGAAAAAAATCACAGCAAAATTTAAAGTAACCTATTTTGTTTGTACATTTTTTGTTAATTTGAGTGTAATTAAAAAGTCATTCTTTTAAACAAATATATAATAAAAATCAACCATATTTATTAATAGTTTTAAGTGACATATAGGAAAAAAATATATATTATTAGAATAGACTATTTTTAAACAAATAAAATTATAATTAAAAGTTGATTTTCCACTACACTTTCCCAAATTGTATAGACATTTCGTATAAGAGTTTATGCGATAGCTATTATGGCCTTATGGAACCGCGTTGCAAACTTCATTATTCGAGTTTTTATCAGAGCCTTGACAGATACAATTGGGGTTTACCTAAGTGGGAGCAAGACGACTATACGGCACTACCAATAAGAATTTAATGCAGAACTCCAGAAATAGTTCTAATGCTGCCTAAAATTAATGGAAAATTGTATATTGTGTCATAGCCGCATAGCAAGCCAACCGGAGTCCCATCACTACTATCGATAGTTCCACCGACGTTTTGCCAGGCTCTAGTATTTGTACTGGCCCCACCTCTGGCCATACTGTTTTTTTATGCCGAAAGAGAAGAAGCAACGAGCGGTCATACTGTTTTTTTATGCCGAAGGAGAAGAAGCAACGAGCGGATAGTTTTCGTCTTTTTCGCTCGCCAAAAGGAGAAACAAATGCTTGCGTTGTGTGAGTGCGGGTGTTATTCGTATGTGTGTGCAAATGTCGCCCGAATTATGACGCATACCAAAGTGCAGGCGCTTGATAAAACAACAACAAATGAGCAAGGAAACTAAGTTGCAACTTGCATTTATAACACACAAAAACGAAACGGTGGAAAAGAGGCAGTAGAGTGAGAAAAGAAGTGCGTGCACTCGGCAATTGTGTTTACTTGATGTGTGTGTGTGTGTGCGTGCGTGTGTGATGTTGTGTGCGAAATTATGTAAATACAACAATAACTGCAATTCCAATTGTCCTCTCCTCTTTTTCTGAATTATGAAATGCAAGTTGCACTCTCAACTGAACTCACCAACTCTCTATTTCCTATTTCTCTCTTTCTTCTTTGCGCCGCCGCTGCAGCACAAATGCCAGTGCATCGAATTTTCCTCAACTACATTTTCCTTAAAACTACTACGTAAAGTTTGATAACAATTTCCTCGTTAAGTTAGTTAAATTCTTTTAAAATTTCCTACCTGCCGCTGCCGCTGTCTCTGCCAACGTCGGCGTCGCTGCACTGACACGTCTGCATTCACTCGCTTATTTTTTGTTGGTTTTTTGGTTTTACATGCTTTCTTACCTGCCCAACCACCAAAATATAAAAAAAAGACTGCCGAATTGCTCTCTTTTCATAGAAAATTAAACATCGCGTCGCGCAACGCTGAAACCAACAAGAAAAATGAAAACCGAAATGAAAACGAAAAAGCAACTATCAAATTAATTAACCTTTGCGGGAAATACATAAAACCAGCTAACAGCAACAGCAAAAGCAGAAATTCTCATCTTTTACTCTTCTTCCTTTGCTTCCCCTCCCGTTCGCCGTTCGCCTTTGGATTATTTTATCCATGATACAATTATACAAGGTAGTCTCGTCGGCAAAAGCTGTCCGTTAACAATGCTTACAATGAGTGCGACTGAAAAGACTCAGCGTGCTAAGTGTGAGTGAAACAACAATAGAGCGTGTTGATTAACCCTTAGATGGATCATGGGGTTTAATGTTACAAGTTATTTAAAAAAGAGTTGTTTTTTTTTATAATTTAATTTTTAATAATTTTGAATTAGAAATTAATCGTTGTTTTTGTTTTTGTATACATATTTTTTTGTTAAGGCTTTTAACTCTAAAATAAATTCTAATCTTAAAGTAAAAAGTTTAGAGTTCTCTCCAAGGCTGCAGCGTAAAATTTCCTCCCACAATGCTCTTCTTACTGCGCATTTCGGTGCATTTATAAATTTCACGCCTTCCACGTGCTTGCGGCAAAAACTACAATATGTCATTTTTGTTGTGCACAAGGGTTAAACTTCGCGAAAAAATTTGTCCGCACACAACCTTTCACATCAACAAGCCAGCAAGCACTGAACGTTAACGGACTGAAAACCGAACGAGACGGCAGCCGACGAGACTACCTTGTATAATTGTACAATGATTTTATCTTCGTCGTTCTTTGGATTATTATTATAACAACAACAACCACAACAACAGTGGCAAGCGGAACAAGCAGAAGCAGCAGCAGCATCAAACTGGCCGAATCGGAAAGCGCAGCGCAAAACTCCAACAACATGAGTTGGGGCACCGAGCTATGGGTGAGTTTTCATGGAGTTCTTGTTTTTCAAGAGGAATGGAGTCTCTGTAGATGGGATTAGTATTTTTGGGAATATGGAGGAGCTAAGGACCAGTTTTTCAATTGCATTTACGGTTAGAGTTAGCCCTAACCGGACATTGAGAAAGTGGTCCTAAGTGAGGAAACGTATTAAAGGAAATTTTAAATATTTAAAGAAATATTTTTACTTATTTTATTAAACAAATGTTTTTCAGTAATAATTATCAACCATTAATAACATACTTTTTATGTTGGTAAAATTCAGATTTAATACTCTTTTCCTCTAAATTAAATATACAAATTTCAACACAAAGGAGGAAATTAAGTTTAAAATCACTAAAACTATACAAATTTGTGGAACTTTAAAATATACCCATTTCCCAAAACTTTTTGAAATAACTCCTGTTTAGAAAATTCTTAAAATTCTGAAAGGAATTTTTAAAACTTAAGTACTTAGTTAAGAAAACCCATCATATAAGATCCCATCTAGATGAAATATTTTCTTAAAATCTTTTCCCATAATTTAAAAAAAAAAAATCCTTATAAGACAACTCTCTTTCCTTAAATTCCATTGCAAAAATTATATTTTCAAAGCACAAAACCAACTCTACTGATCTCCCAAGAAATTCCCTTTCCTAAATATACCTTAAACTCATTTCCAATCTGAAAACAACTATATTTTCTAATTGGATACCCAATCCGAGTTAGCTTTTCCATGTCGATTAATTATTTCAATGTCATCGGTAGTTAGCCAAAGAAAATCCGCTCAAATGCTCTCGAGCAGTGAGAAATTTACAAATTGCTTCCCATAAGCCAAAGTGCAGGCAAATGTTTTAAGAACGCGCGCTTCTATGACTCCCTCTCGTTCCCTCGCACTCTGGCCATCTCACTCCCGCCCCAGACTAAGCTGGAACTTGAAACTTTATAAAGAAAAAAAAAACTGGTTTTGCGGGTTTTATGTAAATCGCTGCCATATGAGCACGGCCAGCGTGCGCCCCAAAGCGATATAGTATATATTTCTCGGATATTTCTCGCCGCTGCTGTTTCTGTTTTCTTAGTTGTTTGTGTTCTGTGTGTTTCGGAGGCTCCACACACATTCCACTTCGATCCGTCGAGCTCCAAGTTTCCCAGTACCATGTCTCGACATTATTATTATTATTTTGTTTTGGCCATATAGTTTTCCGCTTTGTCTAGGCTAGACAGTGATGTCCGGTTTTTAAAGATATTTCTAGGGAGAAATAATATAAAAATAAAATATATTAATTAGCTAAGAAGAGTAACATAATTTGTAAAGAAGTAAAAATGTTAGGCCTTATAATTTTTTAAAGTATTTTTACAAGAAATTCAATTTAACCAAAAAAAGCAATGTTTTCATTAGTTCCATGTACTGATATTTAGCTGAATACCTAAAAAAAATATTAAAAAGTATATTTAATATATGTTTCTTAACATAATGTTCTTTAGATCGCTTTTTATTTGACCAAAAACAGACCTTTTACGCCCAAGTCCTGACAGCACTGATGTTATTCTCCATCTATTAGCTTGAACAGCTGTTTCTCCTTTGGTTTCTGTTCTCAGGGCGTTGACACGCCCTAGCAAAGCTTACCTGTATTTTCAGGGATTTAAAATTGAAAAAAGAAATGCAAAATGAGAATTTTTAGCTAGCCTCAGCTGCTTTTCCCCCCGCTTCTGGTCGACTTAGTTTTATTTTTTGCTGATTTCAATTCAATTCGGATATCGATGGATTTTATGCCTTCCGCGTTTCGGGGGTAGTTTTCATTCAGAGCCGAAAAATCCACAGACAGCAGCCAGCCGGCACACCCTCGAAGTGTGTCGTCTGGTAGTGTGCGTGGCAGTGTAGGTGTGCTTAGTGTGTGTGTGTAAGCGGAAAATTTGCCTCGACAGCAGCAGAGGAGGTTCCCTGATGTCAGGACCAAAATTGCACGTCTAGACAACGTTTTGCAATCTATTTGTTATACCATTTTCCATTTTCCCCTTTTTCCCACAGTTTTCACTATTTTTTCGGCTGCGGAGATTTTGCTGAGTTTTTGCTTAGTGTCTGCTGTTAGTTTTAAGCTTCGCAGGGCTTACCAAGTGTTTGTCTAGCGGATTTGCATATAAAAAAGAGTGAAGAGTCTGAAAAAAACTAATAAATGCAGCATGAAGTTGAACAGACTTTATAAAGTAAATAAAAGAGTAAAGTAATATAAATGTATTGCCACCAAAACCAGGCCAAACTATGTCTTTAGTTGTTTAAATATTTATCAAAAGGCCTAAACATTTAGTAAAAGAAATAAAAATCATGATACATTTGCCAGAAAATAGGTAATAAAAGTTTAATTCTGTGGAAAATATTAGAAATTTATAAAACCAACATATAGATAAAAAAAATATAATATAAACCAGCAACAAGGTCAAACTTAATATCTAGATTTTGAGGAAATGTTTTATATATAAAGATCAATTAAAAGTTTTCACGAAAATAATATATATAAATCGAATAAATAAATTTACAAATTTTTATTCATTGAATTAAAAGAAAAACAAGCCTTCACAACCTAATAAACTTATTTCGAACCTGTTTTTATGTATGCCAAAACTAAAAAAGTGCATTACAAAATAAAAAGGTCTCAAAATGGTTACGATTTTTATAATTTTTCCAAAAGAACTTCATCAAAAAAATTCCCAAGAAAATAAATAAACAAATTCTTCTCATGCTTTATGGCCAATTCAACATTGTTAGAGTTTTTGTTGCCTTATTCTTGGCTCACGACTTTGTTTAGTGAATCATGATAGAGGTGGAAATCCAGTTTTTAAAGCCCCCTTCCTTCGTTTCCTCCTACGGATTTTGCAGACTCAATCACGTCGTATTGTTCGCTTAGCGAAAATCGGTAGCAGCCGGACATTATACCCAATATAATGCCCATAACTGTTTCTATGACATTTACATAAATGATTTGCACGCCACAGAAATACTCGATAGGCCACTTAACCCGCCGCCTCTTTCGGCGGCCCAAAGAAAGTGTAACCAGAAAGATTTCGGTTAATTGAATTTGTGCATGGAAAGCGAGGCGGACGTCGCCTCTCGATGAAATGGAATTAAAAAGAAAAAATAATAATAATAATGTACATTTTTAATGCAAAAATCATAGACCTCCTCCGTTTCTTGGCTAATACCAACGTCGATGGAGCAGCGCGTGGCTAAGCGGGTCAATTGCGGGGCCTGCATAAGCCAGCCAGCCAGCAAGCGCCAGTCTCGGGTAATACAAAAAATGTAAAAAAAAACTTTCTTTGCATTTTTTGTTGCTCATTTTTTATGAACAAAATTTTCACTTTAATTAAATTTAAAGCATGCGCCGTCTGCTGCTGCTTTGCATATGCAAAAAAAAAAAGATAATAAAATTAAGTTGTGGGCCCACAAAAAAATGGGTAAATAAAAGCAACACTTTTTGTAAGGTATTTATTTCGAGTGGCGTGCGCTTTGTTTTTGTTTTGAGGTGAATTTCTTTTTTTGGGAAATCTCCCCGCCCCCATATATATTTTTCTTTCGTATCTCCCTCTCTCTATTTCTTGGGTTTTCTTGTGTCTATAGAGTGGACCTAAAAATAGTTTTTGTTTTTGTAATTTCAAATTACTTTCGGGCCTAGACAGAGAGTATATTGAAATAATGATGATGATTTGGTGTCAGAATCTTTTTAAAAATTATATTAACTAGTTTAAAAATATTTTTAATAGAGAGTAAACTTATTTATTCAAGGTGCTATAAATATTATAAATATGAAGAAGAATTTTCTTGTGTTGAAACTCATTTCCATGGCTTGAAAAAATCACTACTTGCCTGTACATTAATTTGCTATGATGTTTTCGTAATTTTATAAAATATATTCTGTTACAAAATGTTATTTTCTCGTTAGCCTAATTCCTACAATTTATCCCTCTCTATTCTGAGTAATTACTATTAATTAATATAACTGAAAATAAACTACATACAGTTTCACAGATATAATAAACCCAACTCAAGCAATTCGTCACCTAACGCCAGTTTTTTTTTATATCAGTAAACAGTTGAAGAATTTATTTTGTAGAGCATTTACTCATCACTTTTCGTTCTAGTTTATCAGTCTTTTAATTTTCTCTGTCTTCACAAATAATTTGTCTTCATTAAAGTGTTTCGCTTTGTCATACCCTATATAATCAGCTGGATTTCTTGGAGTACTTTTTCAAGATCTCACAAGCCGACGACTGACCGGCTCCGGCTCTGGCTCCTCTCCATATTTTTCACTCGGCGTTCAATGCCATCACGTCGAGTGCAGCTGTTTAATGTTGTCGAGCACTGTGTAAATAATTTTCATGCAATTTGTGCTGGTGCTGCTGCTGCTGATCGTTTTCGATCACTTTTCACATGACATTGAAAGGCCCAAGAAAACGAAATAAAATAAAAAACAAAACCAGAAACATTCACCGAGACGTTCACCCAAGCAATTAGCCAAAAATTATGTTTCGAATTGAGGGAACAACTTTAGGTTCGGTGCCTTTATTACACTCGTACCCCCGAAACTTGTTGAGCGGCTAAAAATATGGCCACAGACAGAGACGCCTATAAACCATTTTTTATGTCTTTTTGGGTGTGTAAAAAATGCTGTAAGGAACTGTTGGAATTATGTGAAGGAAGACCCCAAGCTCATATATCTTTTCGCAGCAGGTTATTCCTGGGGATGAATGCTTTTCTTCTATTTCTAACGTGTCCGCCATGATTGAAATTCTATCACCAGTTCACGCACAGAGGGCGAACCCTGCTTGCTCAAGACTGCACATTTCTCCCCCATGTAAAGATTTTCTCCTTGGGCAGAAGTCCAATTAAGCCAAGGCAAGTGTCAGGGGCAGGGACATCCCCGGAAACGGGGTGGACTCTAGTTCAAGGCCATCTCCTTCACTTGTTCTCCTTCACTTGCCGAGTGGAAAACGCACCCTATCTGAAAATCTAAATCAGCATCGCCACCGTCATCTCGTCCTTATCCTTATCGATTTTTTTTCTACTTATCCTCCTTGCAATATGTCGTCGGAATACAATAAAAATAGTTTTGGCTGCCTCAGGGGAATTTCCCAAGTTCATGCTCGCCACAGGGGGTTGCGAAAACATTTTCGCTGATTTTTATTGCAACCGGATATAAAGATTTCAGCTGAATTTGGCAGCAATACGAGACGCAATTGGAAATCTGACAAAGGGGCTAAATATTCGCCAAATCGTTTGGGTTCTGAGTAAGGAGCTAATGTCTTTCCAAGTGTCAAAAGTGGCGTCAGTTGCAAATATTTCTAAAGTACGTTTGACAGCCTTGCTGGGAGAAGTACAGTGGGACCAAACTTAAATGTATTTTGCTAAATTCTAAAAAAGTATTCTATTAGGCACAAAGATATAAAACGATCTAAATATAAAAATTGCTATTCCTAGGCGCAGGGAGTGCCCCTAAAATACCCAAGTACAAATTCAGCGTCCGCAAAATTAGTATTAATGATCTTTTTTGCCAGAAAACAGAATCGATTGTATACGATAAGTCTGCTGCGTGTCTTTAAAAGTATATTACGCTTTTTTTAATTGAATTTGTGATCAAATTTTAAATATTTCTATATTATTTAGGTTTCCTAAAAGCCTGAACATTCTGTACATTCCATAACATATCTTTCACCTTCTATATCCTTCTCTGTTTGTCTCATAACTCTCGACACGATTGCAAATTCTATTCACATCAGCTTTGCCAGTGCATTGTGAAAATATTACTTTTTGTTTGCATTTTTTTATATTTTATTTTATGACTGCAAAGTTGCACGTTTTGAGGCGTCTATCGATTTCAGTAGCCTTCAGCCAGTTTGCGCCGCATGCATATTAAGCAGCCGTCAGATACTTTTTCCAATGCAGAAAAAAAGCAACAAAAATAAGCCTCTTAAAATGCAAATTGTAACCGTTGGAGTTTAAAATAAAAATCAGTTGCGGCGCCTGCGGTGACCATATGTGATTTGTGCCAGTGCTCCGCGAATGCTCCACTTGGGAGTTATAATATGTTATTTTAATGCATTTATTTCTATTTGAAAACATTTCTGCGATAAGAAACATTTATATCGCAGACGAACTTCCTTTCCTCTTAAGCCACCGCTCCGATAAGTTGACCAACTTAAGTATAGTTTGTCCCTGGAAAGCGATAAAAGAGGGAAACCAAATGTTGAAAACATTTCCACACACTCACACATTTTTGTGGAATTTTTCTGCAGCTCAAAATAAATAAATAAGTGCAAAGAACGTGAATAAAATGCTGTCGAATTTCCATGATTAACACCTTAGCATCTCCCAAAAACAAAATTGATTTGTTTCCATTCCAATAGTGAGTCAGAAGAAGCTGTTTGGTTTGTTTATAAATACCTGCGGCTGATTCAGCGAGAGAAAAATCTTGCATAGATTATTTTAGAGCCATTCGGCATAATTATATTTCATTTGAGAGTTTTTAGTTTTTATTGGGCATGAAGTCGCTAGCATTTCCGCTCGTTTCGGTTTCTTTGTCGCCGAGAATATGTGTCAGAAGAAAACTTATCAGCAAATCCATTGGCCCGTTTGTATGTGACTAAATTAAATGAACCTGTTGGCGCGGTCATAAAACTCTATATAGACACGGACACACATACAGTCGTTTTTTGTATATATACAGACAGGTGACAAAAAATCCCTGGATGAGTTTATTAAATTTGTTTTGGTTCACTTTATCGCTCGGAAGTGGAAGAGGGATTGCCTGGGGCTTCATATCAACCAGAGATTATGACACCCTAGAGGGAAGTGGGAATAGGGAATTTGTTTCCATAATTTGTTGTAAGTGTTTAGTTGGGCAATAAAACTGTGTGTTATTTATAAAAGGTATAAGCTATGTTTTAGTGAATAAAATAAGTATATTTAAGACTAAATACTTATATTACGGAATAATAATAATTTCTGGTCAAGGCATACACAGTTTGCATTGAAAAATATTTGTTATTATTTACCTTTACTGCCTTATTAGCATAAATAAATAAACCCACAAGCGCTTAATCTCGCCCAGAATATTTGTAATAAATTTAAATATTTCCATCAATATTTTTTCTTTGTTTTCTCATATTTTTCGGCAAGAGTATGTGAAATTCAGCAATTTCCAGCCAAACATTATACTGTTGACTAAGCACACACTCAGAGTCACCTACACAAAGACTCATACACGAACCATATCATATCAGCAAAGGTTAATAAGTAAATATTAGTTAGACATTAGATACACAATGTGAACGGACAGTGCTACGTATCGCTTAGAACAATTTTTTTGTTGTTCTTGTCTGCGGGGCACAAAGGCCAAATTCAATTATAGTTGCGGCCGGCAACAACATGGCCAAAATTGGGTGTGGCTCTAAATGAGTTAAGGCAGCAAAAAAAAGTACAGAACAAGAATCTGAAATCGTTTTTGGCGGGGAATTATTTTATAATAATTAAAATTCCACAAAGATTTATGGGGTGTGTTTGGAAAGCTAAAGTCAAAGAAGAAATATTGTTAATCACGCTTACACATTTATAGGAAAGTAAAGGGCAAACAGATTATATTTTGTTAGGGGGCTGACTCGATAAGAACGCTTTTCCGGCGACGCTGGTTCCATTATCAACAGGTTCCGGGGGCTCAACTCTGACCCCGCACTGTCAGCTTTTGTTTAAAGCGCTTTTCTTTTATTTTTTCCCCTCCGATTTATTAATTAGCCTGGAGATTTATGGTGGCTGAACGAATTATAATTCATTCACGCCGGCCTGACTTTTCAAGGCGACATGTGGCCGCGCCGATGGCACATGACCAAGTCAAGTTAAGGCCTCGAGAGTCCTCTTTTGAAGGGAATACATTTGCCATTTTGCCAGAAATCGGCCACCAAAATAACAGCGAGACAACCCCATTTTTAGTCCCAGAAAATGCACTCGAATTGAAGTGGTAAATGGGCCGTCATGGCAACCAATGGCCTTTGTTCTCGATCCCCTCGTGTGCTGCCGGTTTCTCTCTGTTTCAGTTTGTAACACGTCTTAGCCGTTGATTCTAGCGACACGTTTCGTTATTTACATCCAGCTAGTTGATAAAGAAGCGTCGTCGTCCTTCCTTTTGAGTCACCCACTTCGGCCGACTGACTCACTCTGTACAGGGGATGAGGGTGGTGGTGACTCTCTGGCGCTGTTGCTTCCACCCTCCCACACAAACAGCTGGCTGGATGAGTCATCAGCTGAGCCTGGGTTGTCCTTCAGCCCCCCATAGTACCACCCACTCTACATCCCGGCCAACGCCCACCCGCTCTGGAATCCCCATGTAATGTCGCTAACATTGCGGCAAAGTGCTTGATTATGATGTTTGTTTAATATTTTTTTTTTGCTGTGCCAAAGGGAACAATGTTGACTTAGGGGGTGCAGGGCGTGCACTGCAGGAAATGGGGGCTTTAAAAAAGGGGGGATTTTATATAAAGTAAAGTTTGTAAGCCAGATTTACAACAAAGAAGGCAATCACCGGTGAAAATTACAGATGTGCATAGATTATTAGGTAGTTTCTTAAGGTTATTATGGGGTTAACTTATACCTTATGAAACTCAAAATAAGTTGAAGAACTCGGTTTAGTTTTAAAGTATTTTTGTATATAAAATATTTTTAAGAATATTCACAAAGCAGCTTTCAGAAAGTATATGTGTGGTTTTACACTTTAGTTATCCTGAATTTAAGCTTGTTTTCCTCATTTATTTTTCAAAATATATTTACAATAATTTTTAAAGCTATCTGTTTGAGAGCTTATATTTTCCCAAGTGCTCAGCTATAGCAAGGAAGCTGTCACAGCTCTGAGTCCTATTCAAAAGGAGCTTTTTCCGCCTGCGCAAAGACAAGTTCAAAGGCAGCTCGATGAGGGGATAAGGCAAACAAAAGATGGTCAGGGGAAGGTAGCTGCTGCTTTGTGTCCCTGTTTCGTCATCAAATGTTATGCAAAGACGAAAACGAGGAATCGAGGACGCAGGCCCGGCTTCGCTTTTATCATTGTCATAAACATAAACGCAGGCAAAAGCCGGCCGGGCTGCCTGCCCGCCTGCATGCTTGGGTTTCCTTTAGTTTGGGTTTCGTTTAATAATTTTTTTGGGTAACCGCCTTTGTCGCTGGGTCTTCCTCAACCCCTTGACAGAAAAAATAATATAAAATAACCGATGGCACACCCGTAAAACAAATTAGCTTCATTTCCTGCCCACATGACACGCGGGCGCAGCGTTTTTAGCCCTGCCAAAATTCAAGTATTCTTTTTTTATGCTGTTCAGAAATACATAAATTTCTCGTTCGTTGGCCATCTTGTGTTTGTTTGCAAAAAAAAAATTGTGAACAAACTTTGCTGTCTGTTTTTTATTTAATGCCGGCGTGGGCCAGTCGAGAGACTCCTCCACATGGAGCTATAGGAGCTATAGCGGAAATCGTTAAATACTTGGCAGCGATAAGAGCCTAATGTTGCATCAACATGTTGCTGCAAAAAGTCACTGAACTGGGTTCGATTCTGGGCTCTGTGATCCACTCCTTGACTCATCTTTGGTCTCTCTCTATATTCATATGTCGCTTTTGGGGTCGCTTTCAATTTCTGCACAGAGACCTGAATCATTTCAGGCATTTTTTCGACGCGTGTCAGGGGCGGCAGCAATGTGATGGCAGATTTTCTGATGTGTGTTGCACATGAAGTGCTTGCCTTTTGTCTGCCTTTTGATGTTTTATGACGGCTTCAAATAAAAAGCATCCATTAACGCATAATATCGCATCATCATACAGTTTTTTGCGGGCTTTATAATGTTATGTTATGATTTTCCTGGTCATCGTGAGAAATTGCATTGATATGGGTTCAATGGTATCGGATGGGTTAATCTATTTTCTACATCAGAGCTAATCCTCTCGTAGTTACATGGGTTACAACTATTTATTAATAAAATTTAATGAACTGTCAATGTCAAAGTAATCATACTCTCCTTTCCTGTTCCTCTGACAAATACTCGCTAAATTAGCTTGCAACTTTGTTGCCACTCAGACGTGCCACATAATATTATTAAAAACGGCAGGCACCGACATAAAACTCTGCTAAACGACGCGGGCGATGAGGTATGAGATGTGGCCTAAGGTATAGGAGTACGAGTTATGCCAGTGGGAGCTGCAGATGGCGACGACGAAGGCATAAAACTTGCGCGCTGCTTGGCGGCAAGTGGAGCAAAGCAGCCATGGGGGGTTAAGAAAGGGAGGTTTAAGGTGGGGGTTAAGAGGGGCAGGCAGGCATTTGCCGGAGCAATGCACTCGCTGTCATTGTGGAAAACTGGCAAACTTGAGGCAGCTGCCAACTATTTTGCATCCATGTGAGAGTGCCGTGCCGGTGTCGGTGTCGGTGTCTGTGTGTTCTGTTTCCTCGCTTGTTTGTTGTAAAAAAACAAGATGCGACGTCTACTTCAGTTAATACTATTATGGAAAGATGGTAGCGCGCTGATTTGACGACGAACAAGAATAAGTACTTTGCGGAAAGAACATTGACTTTGCCTTCGCCTTCGCTGGGTGGAAAGTTGAGCAGTTTGCTTAATCAGTCAACATCGGTGCTGTTACACATTATTTCCGAGAATAACTCAATTGGTTTATGGGCTCTATTAAGAGTGATTCACTGTAGAGAGCAAGAGAGTGCAGAATCAAGGCCTAATCAAAGGGTTCCCCGCATGGCGCCCGATAAAATCCAAGTCTTAATCAGTTTTAATCGATATCAGCTTGTAATCTACAGTGTACATTTTTTTAGTGGGTTTTAATAACCATTTATAGGAGGTATTTTTCAATAAGGAAATTTTTTTTTATTATTCTTTCTTATTTATATGAGCGCATTTTCGCAGTTATAGACAAGCTTGTCACGGAATTCGTACTTGGGAATTTTAGGTGCAGTCTTTATGATGCTTAATGCTGAAAAACCTTCCTTCTTTACGGATAATTCACTGATATATTTATAGAGAATGATCCTATTAACTTTATAAGCTAAATACAAATTCTACAGAAAATTATTAAATATATTAAATAATTATATATTTCATTTTATCAAGACATTTAATCTTTTTTGGTATTTTATTAACCTTTCTTCTCTTTCTTTGTTGCAGGTAAGTTCCAGTTCACATTAATCAAGCGGCGTGAGTCTCGCACTCCCTTCAAAAAGAAGAAAAAAAAAACTCCACCTGGTAAACAATTGGGCAAAAAAGCGCCGTGAGTAAAGAAAAGTCTCTCGACTTGAACCAGATCGAATGGGAATGGTTTCGGAGTGAATTTACTCACCTCGCCACGGCAATGGCAATGCATTTGCCGTTGCGAGTTTATTTTTATAAGGCTTCGGCGCATTTATTATAAACAAAATCTGAATTGATAGCCGGGATATAATGTTTACGTTAACATTGACTGCCAGTCAGTGGATCGATCTTGAAGCCGGAGAGAAAAACAGAAAGAGAATGAGTGAGCCACCACCCACGGGAAGAATGCTTTTTCTTGACGCATTTCCGTGGCCTTTTCCTATTTGGTAAACAACTTTTCTGGCCCAGACAGTAACCACACAATATCAAGCGGTGCTCCCGATTCTCGATACCCAGAAAAGGCCTGCTGGCTACTTTTACTTTTCTTGCTTCTTGGACTCGAAAACGAATCAATTTTGTATTTGAAACGCAATGCGTTCGTTATTTGTTTACAGACTCGAATTCGAATGCGTATTCAATATTTATATTTCCGCATTTCGCCGCATTGGGCACTTTCGGTTTTCATATGCGATGATCATCATCATCGCTCGCGGATGGATTATGCATTCGCTTTATTGTCTCGCCCCGATTTGATTTGCTGACTAATGGAAACTACTCCCCTTCGGCATAATTAACATTACAAATCATAAAGATTTCCGAGCGTCAACTCGATTTGCATTTCCATTGTATATTGTATATTCGGTGTATATGGAAATGTTTTGGTTAAAGATTTTATTTCTGTTTGTTTGTTTAGTATTTATTATTCATGCATTCTATGGCTGCGCGGGGTCTTTCATAATTTCCTGACAAGTGCAAAACCGGTTTTGGGAAAAAGTAAAAAACAGGAGAAAGATCTGCCTAATTTTATAAACAAATTGGTTACTTCAGCTTCAGAAAAGAGCTCTTTTACGATCTCTCAACACATTCGGGATTCTCTTTTGTCCGTTCGCAAAAGTGAAAACGGTTTTCTAACAAATCCCCAAAAGCCTCTGTAATAAACAAATGAAATATCATTTGAATGTAAATTAAGAGGCGCCGACAATGCTTTAACCTGTTGGGTCATCAAATTGGTGGCTTCATTAACATATTTCCGTTTGTTTGGAGAATCTTCTTAACGGCTTTTTAGGCTGCACTCAAGCCTAACTGTGGTTGATGCAACCTTTATGAGGTCGGTATTTATGGGGATTCTAAAGAATACCTAACTGTTGTTCCACTCACAGGCCTCAAAGATAGAGCAATCAACGGAAAATATATATAAAGTATGGCAAAAGAAAAGATCTAAAAATACCACAAAATAACCGAAAAATGAGAGAGAAATTCTCGATGAAAAACCACTCGAAAAGTACATATACGAATTTTTCTGCAAAGGAAAAATTCGCCCACGCCAAATGCTTGTCCGGCAGTATACATAAATAGATCTTAAATTATAGGCCGATTGTTTTCTTCGGCCATTTGGCAACACTTGTTATGAAATCTACTGCAACATGCGCGATGATTTTCCATTTTCCTCTTGGACACTGCGAAGGCGTTTTTCAATCCGTGCCGATACGAGCTGAAAATTGAACCAGGCCAGCTGAGCCACACAGGGAAAAATAAAGGGAGGGTCTTGATCGATGATTAAATTACAAAAATACAATCTTTATTAGAATTTTATTATTATTAACTCAGTTAAAAGTGACAAATAAACAGAAAGTATTTGGATTTAAAGGGTGTATAGGTAGGAAATTAAAATCTATTTTAAAACAGATATATTTTCGACCAAAATGTCGCATTTTCCAAGTATGCTCTTTCTTAGTTTGGCTAATTTTCGAATTTTGCAGAAAGCCAAAAAGCTTTTAAAAAATTCTAATAAATATCTAAAATTTATATTATAAAGTCCGAAAATGCCTTTAGTAAAATATTCCTATTACTTTGTTGCTGTGCAGCCCACAACAATGGCTCACCGCATCAGACCCAGACCCAGTCCCCGTCACTGTCTCAGCCTCAGTCTCCCAGCCGCAGGTCCAGTCAGTACCCCGCCTTTCGACTCCCAGACTGACTGGCACTTTGGGGCACGAAACCCGTTTGGCTTTTATTTTTCGCTCGCCAAAATGCTGGCAAACCTCCTCCTCAGCCTCAGCCTCAGTTAGCCTCATCCTCATGCAGACTGCATTTATCGTCGTCAAGCAGCTGGAACACATTGAAGCACACACTAAAGCACTCGGCGGGCTAAAAAAAAAAACAAAACTCGTGCCCAAACAATGGCAAACTCAAACCGCGGGGCAATTGGAAACCAGAATTCGTTTGGTTTTGGTTTAGATTTTCACTTTTGCGGCTGTTTTGACGGACACTCCCCCCTCGAAGCGGCTGCCCTCGCACTTCCTCCGGGCACCGGAGCGCCTCCTCCTTCACTCTTTCTCCCTTTCTTTTTTTTGTATTTGCCCTACTCAATTTCAGAATCATTTTGGTACGAAGTGGGTTAAGTCGACGTGGGATATACCTAGCAAGGTTGGGTTAATAAAATCAGGAAAGGTTATAGTGAATGCTAGAGGTGGAGAATTTATAGCGAGGCGTTAAGTGCTGTCATTAAGTAAAAGGCTTGACAAGGGAATTACTTTTAGTACATTAGTTGATTTACTAATCCTTAAGCTGTCCTTCTAAATACAGGGTATTAAAGTCAAGAGTTATTTCTCTCCAAAATGTAACCCATGTTGCCGTTTGAAGCGCTGTCCAGGCACGTGTTTAACCCACACCCTGCAGCATTTTCCTGTCCAATCCTCCCTCGAATCACCTCGATCCCTGATCCCCAGACAGGCAGCTGGTCAGGGCAATTTGCATTGTTTTTGTTCTAAGGCGCGCAGATGTTCCATTGAACCGAGCTTAGCTTTCGTACGAGTCCGAGTCCGAGTGATATCTCCCTTCGCTTTTCACCGACTTAATTGGAAGCGTTTTGTGACTGGGCCGGCAATTGTCTAAATGTTTGAACACTGCGGCCGGCCGTTAGTTAGTTAGTCGCTTGGACTTGGACTTTGCCGGGCAACAATTGGGTTTTGAAATTGACATTGACGCCGAATGAGATTGGAGCGCGCTTGGCTTTTGTCTCGCCGATGGAAACAATGAAGCGCTTAGAAATAAACGTAATCCATAATACTCACTCTGTTTGGATGCAATCAGTTTGCGGGAAGATGTTTGAAGTACTCGTTAGCTTTTGCGCAAGACTCCAAAAAACTCTCTCACGTTCGCTGGAAGAAGGCGAACCCGAGTTAACCTTTTTCAACTGGTCAAGAGTCGCGGTGCAGGCCGTTTGTGACGTCACTAGAGGCAATCAGCTCAATGTTTTGCACAGGGAAAAATTATTTATATGTTTTCTTATAGAATTTTTGTATTTTAAATACATAAAAGAAAGCATTAGGCTTGGATATACTGATGTTTCTAGGCAAAAGCTATTACTATAATCAGTATCCGCTTGCTGACCTACCTCAAGAAGTGTACCAGCCTATATAGGAAAGCTTTTTGAATAACATAGATGCTCTTTAGACCTAAGTTATTAAAATAGCATTATTATATATTTTTTAAATCATGTTTGGTTCTGCCTTTTTCTTCCCGTGCATCCAATATTGCCTATAGCTTCATCTGCAGCTGTGATGCCACAACTCTGAGATGTTTGTCTGGTCAGTGAAATGCTGCTGCTTTTTTTGTGTTTGTTATTAATTGACTTTTGAGTTGACTTGCTGCTGCTGGGCGAATTGACAGCGCTTAATTTATTGCGCATACGCCCCGTTGTCTGTGGGAGACAGAGCAACCCCAGAGGGGTTGGGGACCAGTGAGAAGGGCACCCACAAGTTCGGAAGCAGCCGCTTGAGGAAATTGATCAAGTTTTTCCCTCCCAAACTAAACGAGAGTCGTCCCTCTTTTTTACCGACCATTTCCCATTGCATTTTCATGGCTCATAAATAAATGGAAATTGCAATATTCTCGCTGCACATTCTGTGTTGTTTTTTGTTGCTATAAAAATAGCCAAAGGATTGCAGTTGAACTTTTTCAACATTTTTTCCCCCCGTATCGCAGTTCTTTGTTGCCTTAAAACTGAAAGCGTGTGAGCAATTCTTTTTGTTCTATGGCTCGTGGAATACCAAGTATTTGCATTATACGCCTAGTTTTCTTAGCTGGTTAATTGCCACCGTGTTTTCCACGAATCTCTCAGCTCCATGAAGCTATCGCCTCGTATAATCAAAGATGTATGTAAATACATATGTGAGAAATTTTAATTACCAGCCATCAGCGGCTGACACAACTATCAAGTACAGATGGGGTTAGAAAAGTAGTAACTACATGTTATGAAGGAAACCTTTTAATAAGAAATTAGAAATTTTGATATAAAAAATATTTAATAAATCTTAACTCTTAAAAATGTAAGAGTTTTAGCAAATTATTTTGTGGTTGCAAAATATATTTTTAATGCTAATATCTTAACCCCATCTGTATATTGCCGCGAGATCTCAGTGTGCATCTTGTTTGCCGCAAAAGAGATTAATGATAACTTGAGGAGCCTGAAAGTAAAGTCGGAAAGAGAGAGAGCATGTGAAATGAGTTACTTGGAAAATGCTGGCCAGCCTTTGTTGTTGCTCCAGTTTTCATCTCGCTGCCAGAGAGTTGCTGCATATTTTCTTGTACAAGCAACGGAAATGCAGCGAATTTTTATGGCCACTGGGGAGCAAGCGCGAGGGAAAAGGCAAAAGCATAAAAAAAGAAAAAAGAAATAAAATAATAGAGAGACTTGAAAAGCGAAACTCTGGCCACGCGGATCGGGTCTGATAAGGCCCGGGCCGGGGCTCTATTTATAGAGCGAGCAGCTTTATCCAATCGATTCTGGGCGCACTCGAAGCCACCGAATGAATGTCCGGTCCTGCAGTTGCAGCTGAGCTCAGGAATTGGCCATGGTTCTGCTGGTTTCTGTGGCTGCTAGTCTCTCTGCTGGTCTCCGTTTCTGTTGGCCAAAGTAGTTCAACCTGTTCGGCGGCTTTGGCCCGGTCCCAAAGAATGTGGCTGCAAATTTATAGCGCTTTTTGCTTTCAGCTCTGTCCAGCTCTACGCTTGGCTTCTATGTGTCCACCGCCAGCACTGCCCATCTCCAGCCGCCTCTCCTGACCATTTTCAGCAGCATCCGCAGCGACATTAGCTGAAAATAGAAAAAAAAATAAGAAAAAAGATTAAACTTTCGTGGCAATTTACTTGCAAGATTTACGCAAAATGTTGCTGAAAAATGGTTAAGTCACATAAAGTATATAAAAAATGCTAGACAAGAGACTGAAGTCTGCTTCCCATCAAAAGGAATGTGAAGTACACTGGGAAAACAAAGGGGCATTGCCTCTAATAACTTCTCAAATGTACTAGAACTCCCTTAGTTTTTGGAAGAATTAATTTGTATTAATATTTACTTTAGGAAAATCTCTAGTTCATCACGTTCTTTCAACTAACTATTATCTAAATTATAAGATTAACAACTAAATTTGTTGTAGAATTTTATCTGCAACTAAAAAGCTATAAAAAGAGCTAAGCTGTATCACCTTTTATAATATCTAGTATATCATGTATGTTTACTGGGATCTTGTTGTTATTAATAGCCAACTATTTGGGTCAAGCTGTTATCTGTTTTTAAATTAAGTAGAAAACGATAAATCAACTTTATTGGTTCAAGATTTGTTTCATTTTCTTCTTTTACGAACGTTTTATACATCAGTGTGTCCCCGAATTCGTACTTGGGAATTTCAGATCACTCTTTGCAACAACTTTTATTACATTGTACGTTGTAAAGCCAGATGAGTGATTTTTTCCTCTCTCATATAAATTTAATATTTCTTCTTTGATTAGAGGCGTCTTCCTTATAAATTATTATTACCAGTGTATTTGATGGTTTCCACAACTTATTTCCTAAGCCGCTTGTTTGGGCTAAGATGGAGTTTTATGTTTTGATTCATGTTGTACTTTTACCTCTCTCGAAGCAGGAAAAAAAAACCAAAGCATTTTTATGGAAGATGAGATGATGGCAGGAAAAAGAAAATCCGTTGATCCGTTTGCCACTTCTGTCGTTCAAACATTTCATTCACTCACTCAAGGCTGGTTTTTTTTAGCTGGCCAAAGCTTTATTTTTTCGAATTGTTTTTACTTCATATCTTTTCTGTTTTGGCTTCGCCTTCTCCTTTTCCCCCAGTTCTCAATTAAGTTTAATGAGCACATGAGCATTTTCATAATTGGAGCAAATTAACTTGAATGGCGCTTCACAGGCCCGAGATCCATCCAATCCTCTCCATGTAACAGAGTAAGGTTATCTCTGGTATGTGTATATGGTATATGGTACTCCAATAGTGCAGAAACTGTCCGGAAGTGTCCAACTCTGGCCTTAAGTCTTAAGTCTGACCAACTTCCCTCTTGTTTGCTGGCTGGCTGTTTACCTAACGAGCGGCAATTGTCAACTGTTTGCTGGATTTTACGAACAGTTCGAGCCCAGAGTGTGGCCACAAGATCTCTGGCGTTTTGGCACGTTTCGAGGTTACTTGGACAGCGGGCAATCAGCTCGAGCAGCTGAATATAAATCTTTATAATAATAATAATAGTAAAGAGAGGAGAACACTTCTTGGTTTCATCTATCTATCTCGAGAACCCACAACCACTCCCATCTCTTCGGATGGCACATGTTTTCACATTCTTGGGCTATCTCGATCGCTATTCTTCCTCCTGCTTCTGCTTCGTGTTACCACTTTTCCCATCGGCCATCGGAGACCACTTAGCTGGCTTGGAACAGTTGGTCAATTAGTTTGCTCGCGGCTCTCGACATGAACTGCCTGATCGGCTATTTGAATGCGGCTCGCAGCCTCAGCGGATCCGGAGTGGCAACCGTTTTGGATCTCAGGGATTGCCATGCGGAATTTTGGGTGAGTCCAAGTCCCGTGTCCCGTGTCTGACTTGCTCTTAAGGAGGTGTGTGGTGTGCGGTGTGTATCCAGCAACGAGAATGGTCCGCGCCGCAGGTGGTTAACTGGACAACCCAACCAGTTTGCAATTAAATGTCGCCGTTTAAATGTGATTTGATTCTTTGCATAACCGAAATGCAATTGAGCTTCGACTGCTTGCGGTAGATAGGAGGAGGTGATCGTTATTGGCCTAAACCAGTTGAAGGTGCACTGACAAAAAAGGGAAATACTAAAGGAAAACTATAGGGAACTTA
>VNJO01004935.1:0-11526 GCA_008042535.1 Drosophila tani
TTACTTTTGAGAGTCGAGAGCTGTGCGCTGCAACAGAGTCGCAACAACATTTCGTGACCTCTGAATTTAAGCGGCAGTCTAAAAAGGCAAATTTTTGATTTCCTACAGAATTTCAGTGTTAAAAAAATTATTATGGTGTCAATTTATATCTCACCAGGTAAATCGAATACAGATATCAAAGATTTTATCCACCACGTGCTTCTGCCATACACAGAGGATGGTCCGAGGTTATTGAATAAGAAATATCACGAAATTCCTATGATTATTTCGGGAGATTTTAATGTTAATTTTGCGAGGGAAGAATCCCTCAATTTGGATATTGTAAATGATAGGAACATTAGAACGACTAGACACGGGATAACAATCGATGCAGTTTTTGCACGATTCATTAAGGATTTGAGTGCTCATGTATATATCTCGCACTTTAGTTACCATAACCCAATTATCACGACATTAGGAAATGATATTCATGAAATTGATAATGAAAATGTCACATGATAGGTAAATTGTCATTGTATTTTCTTTGTAATTTTTAATTATAATATTGTTAATTATGTAATATTGTATACTTGTACATAAATTGAACATTTTTGGAACTATACATTAATCGATCGTCATTCATCTATAAGAAAATATTAGATACAAAAATCCATGCTTCGTCCTTGAATTATTTAACCTCTAATCTTCAATGATAAGAGAGAGGGGAATACTAGAAGTTTCACTTCTGTCGTGCGTAGCCTGGACACACCCCTTTTTTTTATTTCTTCCAAAGCCATTGCATTCAAATCCATCAATCAAATCTAAACTCTGGTTATAGCGCAATTCCTTTCAAAGAGCCATTTCATCCATTAAAATTACAGCATCGGTTTCATTTTTTTATTAATTCATAAGAGTTATTTTTAAATCCAGGCTGAAGAAACTTAAGTGGAGCCCATCGATTCACGGTTCTAACATGTGGCAAATTAAATTTTTATTTATCCCTTAAAAAGGAGTAGGATGATTGCGACGTATAGTAAATGTTTTGGGCCAAAAATTTTACATCGGTGGAATATTCTTTTGGTCGGCTACTTATGAGTAATTTGCAAAACGTTTTTGACTCGTTACTTATGTTCTTAACCGTATCAATAGCATCATATCGATATACATAATTAAATATATTAAAAATCGGACTAGCTGTATGATAAAGTTATCGTTTTATGTTTTTAATTGTTGTTTTGGAATAATGTTTTAAGTTAAATAAAATTGAATAAACTCATACAAAAGAAGATATTGAAAAAGCTTTTCATATTTGACATATATTTTAAAATGGTTATTAACGCCCTTTAAAAAACGCCCCAAAAAAAACAAAAGTGTTAAATTTAAACTAAAAGAAAAAAAAAAGAAAAGGATGCCCTGGCGAGGAATCGATCCCTCATTAACATCGCTTTAAGCAGCACGACTATGGACTTAGTTACAAATGCAGTGGAAAAAACCTTTTTGGACTTTTAAAGTCTTTCGGCTGTCGCTTAATCAAAATCAAATATGAAATTTGGTCTGAAATGTGTTGCCGGCGTTTGCTCACACATACACACAAAACCCACATACACTTATGCATTTTGTGTATAAACGAAATATAATAATACCCTCTGCAAGGGTATAAAAATAGAACACAAGCAAATGCCCCCCTTTTCCTCGCGCCAGCAAGCGTACTGCAGGCAAAGCTGCCCAGATGCACTCTCTATATACATTTATACTCTTTGATAAAACTTAAGAAATTACTAAATAACAAATAATTAAATAACAGAAATAAATGCAAATTTCAAACTTAAGTTATTGAAATAAAAATAAAATAAATAACACAGTAATAAAATAAATAAAAAATAGGTTAAAAAAAAACTAAAAAAACTATTCACATTTCAAAAGTTTATCTAAATTAATTTCACCTCTAAATTCCTTAATTCTTAAAAGGCACGCTAAATGTGTATCAGTTAATTGGTTTCTTATTTTATGTAAAATAGTTTTCATGCTAGAAAACGCTACCTCACAATTGTATGTAGTTCCGAACATGGAATAAAGCTTATAAATTTCATTTTTAAGGCTCGGGTATTTTGTGTTATCTATGTGAACCCAAAAGATTTTTCCCGATTCCAGCGGTATTCCCAAGTCCCCCCTCAAAGTAATAAGTTATTCGCGAATAGTTCTGTTCTCAAAACAATTTATTTCACAAGTTAGTGGAAAATTATTTAAATCTAAAATACATTTTAATGAACTTAAATCTATAAATCTATTTTCAATGTTTTTAAGAAGGTCCTTCAATATAACTAAAAATTGTTCTATTTTTTCAAAACTATTTATCTTAAACTCTAAAAATATAATCTGTGTTTTTTCTAAACTACTTATAATATTATTTTCTAATTGACTAATTAATATTAAGAGATTTCTTTTAAATAAATATATTGAATTTACTAAATCAAAAATTTGTTTATTTTTACCCTGAAGGCACAATTTTAATTCATTTAGCATAGCCGTTATATCACATAGGAAACCAAAATCTAACAAAAAATCAGGACTTTCTAGATCTAAACAAAATTGATCAGCTTCCTTAACATGGGCTATTACCTAAAATTTAGGTAACCAATGGCCTAAAAATGGAATTGTTAGCTTTCGGTTATTGCCTAAATTTTAGGCCTCCAATTCCTAAATTATACGACCTAAAAAAATTGCATTTTAGGCAATATGACCCATTTTTTAGGCATTTTTCACATCATAAGTACCTCTCCAACTAATTTCAAAAAGTAGCCATTCAATAGTTTGGAAGAATCCGCGGCCATCATCAACACGTTACTGTAGGCAAGTTCGTTTTCATTTCAAGAAATAGACAACTGAACTACCAATCGAAGAGGAAAAATACGTTAGGGAAAAAATACGTACACTCAAACCGACAGAATTTTTGATTTATAATACAAAGATAATGGTTGAGCATAGTTTAAAACTAACTATGATATGGAAAAGTATGCAACGCTTTAAGTGAGTCATCCTCTTAAAAATGTTATATATGCGCAATTCTCCAGAAAGGTCAACTTTTGTCAAAAAGTTCAAAACTAAAATATTTTTTTTTAGTTTTATTTGTTTATATAAAATTAATATATAATTTTTTCTAATGTAGATAAGTGAAAGCAACGGAAAGAAAAGTAATTTTTCATTTAAAATATATACACATTGTTATGTATTACTATTTTTAAGATTTTTTTTGTTTGTGACTAAAGTTAAAAAAGTACAAATATTAGAAATATTCTAAAAATCATTTAAGTACATCGTTTGCACGTTTAATTAAAAAAAAAAATTATACTACAAAAAGAAAAAGATGGAAAAAAGTGTCGCGTGCGACATGTTGCGGGCGACATTAATTCAAAATAAATATAAAAAAAATACTTCATATTTTTGAGTCGTACAAAGTACATAATCAAGAAATATTAATAAGTATTAAAATCTTCGTTAAGGTTTGGCTGAAATCAGTGTTTGCACAGGCTTTCGAGAAAGTGACTCGCGTGCGAATGACTTTGTTTCTTGCGATTATCTTGAAAACGAAATTTGGCCCGAAATCAATCTTTGTTCAAAAACTTGTCCTTACCGAGAACTACAAGTTTATCTTTTTGTCAAAATAAAAAAAATCTTGGCACATGTTTTTTTTTCAACTTTGAATGCGTACGAATGTCACATTCGGCATCACAGAATTACCCATATGTGTAGGAAATCCAAAAGAGATGAATAACTTCATGCGAAAACACGTTTCTTCGAATACTTTCTACATATTTCCTATAAGTCCGTTATCAAAATGTGGCAAGCTAGAGGTCCGGAGCAAAAACTAAAAGCTTTAGACCAAAAGCATACACTTCAAGCGCCGTTTCGGGAAAAAATGAGAATAAAAGTGGACAAGCCCAGAGACGGAGGTAGAGGATCGTCCAACGATGAAAATGTGGCTAGAAAATGTTTCTCAAATCACAAATTGGCTTCTGAAGTTACAGAAACCTTATCCATCGTTGTGCCACTATACTCAAAGCTATTGCCTCGGGGTACAAAATAAATTTGGAAAAATTTAATGAATATGCCATCGATACTGCTAAGGAATTGATAAGGGAGTATCCTTGGCACTAACTTAATTCTTAATTTTTGTTATAATTATATTGATTTGTTGATGGCTGTGCATCAATTTATTATCAATTTAATTTCGGATGGTTTAGTTTATGATTTTTGATATGATATTATTACAGTAGGTGTAGGAATATCCCTATTAAAACAAGTAAGAAAGCTAATGAAAGTGAACAGTGGGAGAAAGCAGAAAGAGTTGCAAAAAGTTTGCTAATAGAATTTTTGGGTGATTCCTTCTTAAGTTTCGCCACAACAGGCTATATCGCAAAAGAAATTTTTGAAAATTTGGATAGCATATATGAGCGCAAAAGTTTGGCGTCTCAACTTTCAATTAGAAAACAACTTTTATCATTGTGAGATACCCGGCACCTAAACGTTTGTGCTTTGCACTAAAAGGCAATTTAAAATTGTACATCCATTATCATACTCTACTCTCTCTTCGATACTTTTAAAAATATCTCTTCTCGAATTAGCTCCCGACCCAAACAATTTAATGTCATACTTAAATATGAATGATACATTTTATAAGGACGCCAAAAACTGAATTGCGCCACCTGTCGACTTCAACTTGCAACAGCAGTGCCTTAGGGGAATGTGTTAAAATTCTAACCTTATTGCTAATATCTCGCATGTTTATCATCCGATTTTACTGAAATTTTCTGAAAACGTCCGCTCCAGCCTATTAATTTTTTTGTATCTATTAACTTTAACCCGAAAATAAGGAGTATAGCTTATTTTACGTTTTTTATGATTTTTGAGGGTGGAAGTGGGCGTGGCCAAATTTTAAAACAAACTTGATCTGCGTGCAACAGATTCCAATGTTGTCACCAAATTTGGTTACTCTAGCTCTTATAGTCTCTGAGATCTGTTGTTTCACACGGACGGACAGACGGACATGGCTAAATCAACTCGGCTGGTGATGCTGATCAAGAATATATATACTTTATGGGGTCGGAGATGCCTCCTTCTGCCTGTTACATACATTCTCGGTTGGCACTATCTTATAATACCCTATGGGTACCGGGTATAAATAGTGATAAGTCAAATGAAACAAAGATATCGTTTGTGAGGTGAATAGATACACAACACGATCGAGGTGGATTCCTCATGCTTACTTTTACCACCTCTAGCTTCTCTTCTTCTTTTGTGAACCTTTGAACAGACAAGTCGTGCATATTGAAAACAGAATTAAAAGTAAAATCTAAATCAAAGTTTTTTTATTATATTGGGCTAGTTTCTTAACAGGTTATGGGCCCAGTCACCAATATAATAAAAGAAGGGAAAATAAAATGAAAGTGAAACTACGAATTTAACATACATATACTTAAATGAAATAAAGTGTGTATGTGTGGGTGTGTGGAAAAACTTCTAGAAAACTTCCTATGCGTAAAAATTCTCAGAAAATAACTGCAGAATCAATGACAAAAGAATATAGCAAGAAATGACAAAAATAACATAATTCATTTTTTGACGCCGATCGAGCGTGTTCCTATAAAATGTATCATTCATATTTAAGTATGCCATTAAATTGTTTAGAGCTAATTCGAGAGGCGATTTATTTTAAGAAGTATCGAAGTAGACTATTATAATGTATGTACAATTTTAAATTGCCTTTTAGTGTGAAGCTTTCTTACTTGCTTTTCAACTTTGAATGCGTACGAATGTCACATTCGACATCAGAGAATTACCCATATGTGGAGGAAATACAAAAGAGATGAATAACTTGGATAAATGTATGTACAATTTTAAATTGCCTTTTCGTGTAAAGCGCAAAAGTTTAGGTCCGGGTATCTCACAGTCGACCACAGTCGACTGTAGCTTTCTTACTTGTTTTGATTTGTTTTTTCCGTCTAATTTATGTGAACACGCGCTACAAAACGATATTTTAATAAAACTATTAATATAAACAAAATTAAAAAAAAAATATAAGGCTTTTCGATGGTAAAAATTGTTCGATATAAAAATTTAGGGTCACAGCTTTATTGGCCGAGAATGATGTTCTTTTTGTAATAGAAACAAAAAAGCCAGCTAATGAAAGTGAACAGTGGGAGAAAGCAGAAAGAGTTGCAAAAAGTTTGCTAATATAATTTTTGGGTGATTCCTTCTTAAGTTTCGCCACAACAGGCTATATCGCAAAAGAAATTTTTGAAAATTTGGATAGCATATATGAGCGCAAAAGTTTGGCGTCTCAACTTTCAATTAGAAAACAACTTTTATCATTAAAGCTTAAACCTAATTCGTCTCTTATGAACCACTTTAACACATTTGATGATCTAATTACTGATCTTGTTTCATCGGGTGCTAAAATTGATGAGATGGACAATATCACATCTTCTACTAACTCTTCCTTCTTCCCATGACGGAATTATAACTGCAGTGGAAATTGTATCGCAGGAAAACCTAACTTTACCTTTCGTTAAGAATCGAGAAGTGCAAAGAGACAAGCTTTAAAGTGTTACAAGCTGTGCGAAATATTAGGCAATTTGATAATAAAATAAACTCAAACAACAACTACAAAAATAAAAACAATTTTAAATGTCATCACTGTAATAAATTCGGTCATATAAAGAAAGATTGCTTCATTTTTAAAAAGTATCAAAATCAAAATAATTATAATAACAATAACAATTATAATAAAATCAATCAATCAAAAAAGTGGAAAGCAAGCACAGTCGGCTACTGCACAATCCAATAATGGATTTGGTTTTATGCTCAAAAGAAAAATTAACACAAATAAAAGTTCGGGCAGTATTTCGTTTATATTGGACTCGGGGGCTTCGGATCACATGGTAAATGATAAAATTCTTTTACTTAACTGCACTGAGTTGGAACAACCTATTAAAATCGCCATTGCCAAATGTGATGAATACATACATGCAACAGCTAAGGGTATCATGGAGGTCCAGAGTGACTGTCAATCAAAGATCACTCTTGAGAACGTATTGTTCTGCGAGCATATACCATAAAATTTACTTTCAGTCAAGAAAATGCAAGATGCTGGAAATTGTATTTTCGGCAGGAGGTGTTAAAGTTTCTAAAAGTGGCCATACAATTTTTAAAGTTATGTACTCTAACAATGTTCTGTTATTACACTTTAAACTAAGTCAACGGGCTTACAGTACTATTACAAATAGTTTAAATTGTGGCATGATAGATTGGGACATATTAGTAAGGGAAAACTAGCAGAGCTCAAGAGATGTAACATGTTTGAAGATATAAATATACTAAAAAATATAACATTTGATAGTTCTGTGTGTAAAGCTAGTGGTAATGGAAAACAAGCTAGATCACAATTTTCCAAATTTAAAAATAAAGAATATATTAAAAGACCTTTGTTTATAATACACTCTGACGTTTGTGGTCCAATTACACCCACAACAATAGATGCTAGACACTACTATGTTGTATTTATCGATCAGTTTACTCATTATTGTACTACATATGGTATTTAATGTCTCATAAGTCTGATGTCTTCTATTTTTTTAAGGATTTTGTTGCCAAAAAAAAAGAAAAATATGTTCACTTTTTCAATCTTAAAGTCGTATATTTGTATATTGACAACGGCAGAGAATACTTTTCAAACGAAATGCGTAGTTATTGTGTTGGAAAGGGAATTAGTTATCATTTAACAGTTCCACATTCGCCACAGTTTAATGGTGTGGCCAAACGTATGATTAGGACAATAACAGAAAAGGCTCGTGCCATGATATAAAAATATTTTTGGGGTGAAGCTGTATTAACAGCTACCTACCTAATTAATAGAAGCCCAACTAATGCGTTAGCTGACTAGAAAAAAACTCCCTAAAAAATGTGGCATAGAAGAAAACAAGAAAGAGAAAATTTGACGACAAGTCAATTAAAAGTATTTTGGTGGGCTACGAACCGAATGGGTTCAAATTATGGTCTATTAAAGATAGAAAATTTGTTGTAGCTGGAGACGTAGGGGTGGATGAAATTAATAAGATAGAGTCTAGAGCTGATGATTCTCTATTTCAGAATGAAAGCATGGATGAAGAAAACTGTTTCCAGAAAGAAAGTATGGATGAAGAAAATGGTGTCCAGAATGAGAGTATGGATAATAAAAGTTGTTTCCATAATGAAAGTATGGATAATAATAATTGTTTCCATAATGAAAGTATGGATAATACAACTTGATTCCAAAATGAAAGTTTGGACACAGAAATTTTTCTAGAATGGAACATAACATAGAATGGAACCCAACATAATTTTTATACCCAAATGTAAGTTGAAGCACCCCCTATCAATGTTTTTTTTTTTTAATTTTTTGGAAGGTTAATAGAAAATTACCGAAAATTCAAGTGCCTTTCTGTGTGATCGTCGCGGTACTGTGGTCTGTGAAGCTTAAAATTTTTGTTAAATTGTGCTTAGCGTAAATACTATGTATATACGAGTATTTCGACACTTTGCACACTTTGAATACATTTATGCGAGA
Organism: Drosophila tani; assembly: GCA_008042535.1. Classification (NCBI taxonomy): domain Eukaryota; kingdom Metazoa; phylum Arthropoda; class Insecta; order Diptera; family Drosophilidae; genus Drosophila; species Drosophila tani. Next base: position 8,582 of record VNJO01004935.1, read on the forward strand.
ATTATAAATAAAACAAAAATTTGACAACGTAAAATACGTAGTAATTAACGACTTTTCAATATTAAGACGTACATTTGAGTATAAAAATTATAAGGACAATTGTATAGCAAAGGATATAAAGTTTGATGAGGTAAGAGAAGAGTATTTCTGTGATCATTAGTTCAGAGAGAACGTAAAGGCGCAGGCAAAAAATTTTTTTGAAAAAAAAAATCGCGTTACCAGCCGAGTCGATCCGTCTGTCTGTCCGTGTGAAACAACAGATCTCAGAGACTATAAGAGCTAGAGCTACCAAATTCGGTAACAACATTGGAATCTGTTGTACGCAGATCAAGTTTATTTTAAAATTTGGCCACGCCCACTTCCGCCGCGGAAAACCATAAAAAACGATATATAAGCTATAGTCGTAACTTCAGGCTTAAATAATAATGAATAAATAGATAAAATAAATAATTAGGCTTTTGCGGACGTATTTGAGTAAAATCTGATGATAAACATGGAAGTTATTAAACAGTAAAGTTTATGTGTATGAACAAGTATCAGTGTTGCCAACTTTTTCTCGAAAAAAAGCTGTTTTTGACGGGAATATCCATAAAAAAAAGTTTTAAAAAAAAGAGGAAATTGGCCATAAAAAAAGCTAGTTAAAATAAAAAAATTTGCTTTTATTTTGCCAAATTGGTGGGGGTAATCGTAGTTATTTAATTATTTTATTATTATTTTTAATAAGCCCATGATTTCATCAATGTTTGCAGCTTCCTGATTTTAATACAATAATCCTGTTCCTATCATACGAAGAAATTTTTCCGGTATGGTATATGTGTAACAGCACTTCTCCAGTCTGCGCAGGCCATATCTGTAAATGCATAGCTCATATTAAAATATAGTTTTTTACTATTCGTAATTTGAGGTCTATAGTCAACCTGATCATATACAGAAATCAGATTTGTAAACTGATTTACTACACTGTAAAGTGTAGTCAATTCTAATTTGTGCGTTAGACCAAGGCAACGAAAGAATATCAATTGCAAGCTTGGCCAGCTCTGCAAAAGAATTGTTGCCTCCGGAATCCTTATAGGAATTCACCTTGATCCAGAATTTAACTGTGCTCTCTATATTTATCCATTTTACGAGGTGAATATTTTTGTATTGGCGCAATACATTATTGACTGACAAAATATCCACCTGCTTCAATACTTTATAATTATCTAGAATCCTGTAAAAAAACAAACGTTAATTATATGTACGGTACCAAATTTAAGTTAATTACATCTGTTTTAATTGCTTAATAAGCGCAAACAAAAATTTTGAGCAGCATTCTCGAATCTCTTTTTCATAAGCTGGATCCAATTTTATTAAATTAATGTGTTTTTCAAATTCATATCCTTGCTTTAGATCACCGTGGACATATTTTTCAAAATCGTCTGTTGCCAATAAATCTTCATCAATATCCGATGGAATTATGCCCTTCTTTAAAGATTCAATGGCCAACGTCAAATCATTTAATAATTGAGTAGAATTTGTATTGTTGCTCTGAAAACACTTGTTTACTTTTTGCAGTTCAGATAAAATTGGATTTAAAAAATGTAAATATAAGTAGTTTTCATTGTTGAACATTTGATGCAAGAGTTCAGATTTATGGCATTTTTCCTTGTTTGCCGCTAAACAAAAATGCAGTTTCAGCTCTTCCCATTGCTGTAATATTCGTGACACCGCCAACTCAATAGACAGCCATCTCGTGTCAGACACTTTTGGGATCTTTAATGGAGCCTTAAAGGAGTATATTTTTAAAATTAGTTTTAATTATTAAATTATTAATAATACATAAAAAACCATCACACAACAAATATTAAAACATGAGTTAGAACGTAAAAAAAGGACGAGTTAGAACAAAAACGACTTACAACAAATACAACAACACAATATATAAAGTAGCGTGTTTTCCAGAGGAAATTTACCAACAAACCTTGTCGTCGTTTATACATTGGTATATTTTTCTAAAACTCCAAACTTGCCGGCAAAAAATCTTTGCAAGCGTGACTAACTGCCAATTGTATTGAGTGACAGACGCACTTAATTAAAATCAGGAAAGGGGCTTCCTTTTTTAACTCGGTATAGACATTTTTATTTGTTCCTACCATCACATTCGCATTGTCGGTGCCAATACCTATTAGGTTCTTAATATCAAGCTTACGATCCTTTAACGATCTTTTTTTAAGGCCTTTCCTTGCTCTAGTGAAATGAGGTTTAAAAATGTGGAAACAAATTTTTCATGTTGAGACGAATAGTAATTAATGGCAACACCTAAACAAATATAGAATTACATTACAAACATTTGAACTATATTATATTACAAGGAAATTAAAAAGAATAATAAATGACACATACATACCTAGAAGTTTAGTAAAACTAATATCAGTTGACTCATCTATTTGAAGACTAACCTTTGACTCCCCAATATCGCCTCGCAACTCCTCGGAAAAGTGCAGTCCCAAAACGTTTTTAATGATATTAGTGCACTTTGTCCTGTGAAGTCGGATGCGACTCGCACTGTCTCCCTCAAAGTACTTGATGCAGATATTTCCCAAGTGATCAATTTGAGCAAACGATGTATGCTCGGCGATAAATAAACACAGCGCTGCTTCCTGCTCCATCGTCTTGATCGGCAAAGTGACAAAATCCAATTTGTTTGATTGTTCAAATCCGCTTGTCGTACTTTTATGTTTTCTAGTCAAGGCATGGGCGCGCAAATCGGACAGTTTTGCTGTTATAGTGCATTTACAGCAGGGGCCGGCGTCGCTGCCTCTCATGCACAGTATAAACGTTCGTGTGACGTCGGCACAGGTCTTCGGCTTTGCTCTAGTGCTGCCGCATTGTCATGTTCTAGCTAAATCTAGCCGTTTTTAGCGTGAAATAGCTGTTTTTTTTAGTTATAGCTAGTTATTATGCAT
>VNJO01004936.1:0-36427 GCA_008042535.1 Drosophila tani
CACGACGGCCCCGTTTATGGCCTGAGTGTGGACAGGACGAGTGGCCATCTGTTCAGCGTGGCCACGGAGCACGGCGAGATCCTAGTCTACGACTTAAGGGCTGGCAAATCCGAGCCATTGGCCATTGCCAAGTTCAGGACCCCCTTCAATGCAGTCGAATTTCATCCATTAAATGGCAACTTTCTGGCCACGGCCAATGCCAAGCGCGGGGCCATGCTCTGGGACCTGAGGCATCACCAGCAGTGAGTTCCCACTAGGGTTTCCTAGTCATTCCAGGCTTCTAATTCCCACCGATTTAGGGCCCTGTGCCAGTACAACTACATCCCGGAGTCGCCCAGTTGCATGAGCGTTCGCTTCAATTGCAATGGCACCTTGCTGCTGACCCTGCACCGGCGCCTGCCGCCGATCCTGTTTAGCCCCGGATCACCAGAGCCGGTGGCCACCTTCTACCACGACGAGTACTTCAACTCCTGCACCATGAAGAGCTGCACTTTTGCGGGGCCACAGGATGAGCTGGTGGTCTCCGGTTCGGACAACTTTAACATGTTTATCTGGCGAATGGATGGAGTGGACTGTGAGTTAACCTCAGAAATTGCATGAATAATAGATAATATAGAACCTAATACCCGTCTCAGTGGAGGAGAAGAACCAGTGGGTGGACACTCCTCCGGTTATCCTCACCGGCCACCGATCCATAGTCAACCAGGTGCGCTACAATCGCCAGCGCTGCCTGCTCGCCTCCTCAGGCGTGGAAAAGATCATTAAAGTATGTCTAGAATCTCTTCCAAGAATCCTTAAATTAATCTCATCTGCTCCCCTTAAGCTCTGGAGCCCCTTTGCCCAGCAGGGCTGGGAGGGTTCCCTCACCCAGGCCGAAGAGCTGCCCTACTGCACCCGCGCCCTGCACCGCAATTCCTCGGATCATGTGTCCCAGGACTTTAGTGCCCGCAACACCGACGAGGATCAGGTGATGCTGGCCTTTTTTGACACCCTGGTGCAGCGTGAGCTGGAGTCCTGGAGCACTGTGGACAATCAGAGCAGCTCCAGCAGCAGCTCGGACACCTCCACGGAGCGCAGTGCCGAGCCCAGCTCGGCCACCGAGGAGCCCAGCGACGAAGAGCGCGAGGTTGAGCAGGATCAAGTTCAGGATCATCAAGGTAATGATCAGGATCTAGAGCAGGACCCGGAGCCAGACAACGACACGCCCAATGTCAGCGAACTCAGCTGGCAGACCCATCCCAACCGCATCTTTTATCTGATCGCCAAGAAGCGGCGGGCCCTGCTCCAACTGGCGGTCAGGGGCACCACCGGGCAGCCGCGCAGCGTGGACCAGCTGCTCCAGCGGCTGCTTGGGGAGCAGAAGCAGGCGGCCACCCAGGCGCGCATCAGCGACTGGCTGGAGGAGACCCACCGCCTGTTTGGAGATGACGAGCTGCCCACCACTTCGGCGGAGGCGGCGGCCCGGGAGCAGCGTCGTCGCTTGGGCTATGATCAGTCGGCGAGGAGTCCTCGCAGGGCGCAGGAACTGAAAGCAGGTGAGACTCTCCCTTTAGCAGGCTATGAATATATTTTATAAAAAATTAGAAGTAATAGCCTTGTTCCACTGCCACATTGAGCTCCATTCTCGAGAAAAATGGTCCGTTCAAAATCGACAGACCATCCGTTCACAATTCGCCGCAAAGGTTTCTATACATACTAACAAAAAATACCGAAAAATATCGATTATAAGGCGATATTTCCTAAGTTCCTTCCCTAAATCTTCCTTCCCATCCCTAATTTCTTATTGTTCTTCAAATCATCAATATTTTGGCAAAAAGATTAATGAAAACTAGATCCAGTGCCCCAATTAAAATGTAAACAAAGCTGGATCAGCTGTTCGTCCCATTCACATGTCGGCGCAGAATGTAGGTGGAGCTTTGGAACAACCGACGGTCCATTATATAAGACTCACTTGAACTAAACTATTCGTAATTTTATATAATCCTCTTGTATTTTACATTTAGAAAAAGAGGTCAAGGGTTCTAAACTTCCTATTTGAACCACCTATTGGTCGTTTTCTTTTTTAGTTAAATTATTTAATATATTAGAATTGAAAATTCCATCTGAATAGATATCTTGACCTTCAAAGGATCTAGCTTTACTCTCTCGTTGTTTGTCCGCCTGACTTTTTCTCATCCCCACCGGTTTTACTCGTTGTGTTGTTCGTCTCGTTGTTCATCTCTTGCTCGTCGCTCTGTTTCCTCGTTGTTTTACCGTTATTTTGTTGTTTACTCGTCGTTATCCCATCTCGTTGTTAAGGCCAGCTCGTTGTTTTACTCACATCTTATTATTTATTAAAAATTTAATGACAAAATAAGAAAGTCCCGTTCCCTCGCAACTTGGTCCGCTTGCGTCTCAGGAAGATCTCCGCCAGACACACCACTGCCGCCACTAGGCCTCCAATAGTCAAAGCATAAAAGGCCAGTTGGACGTCGGAGAGGGTGAGCACCTTCCATCGCCCCACGTCCAGCTGGGCCAGATATTCGGGAAACCTCTGAATGCTCCACTTGGCCCGCTCCTTGGTCTCGCTCGTCCAGAGACCCACGATTCCCGCTGCCACCAGGCGCAGCACAATCCGGTTCACCTCCTCCAAGTACGGCGAGGGACGTGGAAGGACATAGGCAATGTGATAGCTCTTGGGACACTCGGGTATCTTGTGCACCTTCTTGGTCATCACATAGCGGATATCGCTGAGCTCCAAGCTGGCAGAGCGGGTTACCCCAGCGAAGCCTCCCTTCTTGGACACCATCTCGATGAGTCGCTCCTCGCCCTCGGCGACCAGCATCATCTTGGCGTCAAGCCGGCGATACACCGCGGTGTCACTGCCATAGAAGAGGTCGTCCTTGAAGGCCGGATGCTTGATGTAAATGGGGAGCCCAGACTCATCCACTTCCCTCATGGTATTCGCATCGCGATAGTACAAGGGACGGATGTAAACGGTGGCCAGGCTGGACTCTAGGAGGGCGCCGAAAATCACGCTCACCAGGCACAGCGAAGCCACAAAGATGCGCTCCGAGTGGAAGGGCGGAAAGCGGCCAATGTTCACCCGCACCCACACGACCCAAGTGTCGATGAAGATGCGACTGGCAGCTGTCCTCGAGATGCTCTTCCTGTCCTGAATTCTAAGATTAAGCAGCCGCAGGGAGAGCCACACCAGGGCTCCCAGGAGACCCACCAGCAGGAAGCACAGCCACACGTCCGTGTGGACAGCGAAGAGCGGCAGGATGGACTGTGGTATCCTCTGAGCCTTCTGGACATAGAGGCACAGGTCGTCCGTGTAGACGGCGGCCGTGAACTGAATCTGGGTGGTGAGGTAGTCCTTGACGAAGAAGCCCGCAAAGATGATGTCCACTTCGCCGCGATGGGCACGACCCACGGCGCCACTGTAAGAGCCATCCGCCCGGCGACCACTAGAGGGCAAGGATTAGAGATAGAAATCCTTATAACCTTTCCCAGACTCACCCAAAGAACTCATCATCTGGCCACAGATAATCCGGCGTAAAGTTCATTTGCTTGGCCACAATTTTGGCCAACTTGGCATCTGCTCCCGTGACGCTCAGTACCTTCTTGCTTTCGCCATTTCCCAGCACCGCTGAGTAGACCGAATCGAAGATGTATATCCTTAAGGGATAACCCTTGAGGTTCTGATAGATTCGGGTATAAGTCTTGGTATCCTTGACCACCTCAATGCTCTGCTGGAAGGGATTGTAGAGCAGGATGCGTCCTTGGCTCAGTTGGATGTAGTAAATGCGACTGTGGCCATGTTGGAGCCAGATCTGGGCCATAAATTCCTTCAGGACTGGCTCATCTTCAGGCAACTCATTCTCCAAGGCCACCAAGTAAAAGCCATCCATATTGATCAATTTGTTCCGAACTCCTTCGAGTTGATTCACATCCTCAAAGACATACAAATGATGTCGCAGGGCTGGTAACTCCTCCTCATGATTCACACTTATTTGCAGCGAGTTCCTGCCTTGGCTCATCACAAACTGCACAATCCCGAGCTCTGCATCTCTGTTAGCCCTCAGATGGAGTTCAAGGCCACCTTCTAGTTGGCTTAAAACAGAGGCCAACACTAGCCTGTATTCATCGTCCGTGTTATTGGCTTGACCCGGAATGCCGCCCACCAGAGTCAGCAGCATAATTAGCTGCAGAGTCGCCGACATATCAATGGTTACTGAACCCAAAGCCCGCGACTGAGATTGGGGAGCTAACAATAGGACAGGACACAGGTTGACATCCTGTTGACCCAGTGTTTGCTTAGTGTCAGAACCGCTGACACCTTGGGGCGGACCGCGTGGCTACCCCCAATTATTGGCAAGTGTCTGGGCTGGTGTTGACTCTACGCCGACGAGGGCTTGACTTCCAGCCATGACTTTGCCTATTTATGCTGGGTTAAGGTTTATTTTCTGCACTTTAGACGTTAAAACTAAGAATTACACGAGCTTCTACTATAATTTTTGGTGATTTAACTGTTTCCGCTTAATTTAATTTAAGAAACGATTACTTAAAACCTTTTCCCATAACCTTAACAATTTTTTTTTCTCATTTTCCAGTTGACCCTCTGATATGAATAATTATAATAATTCTTAAATTCTATCATTTATGGGTTCCAAAAATCATCTAATTAGTTTTTAAGATAGGCGCCTATTTTCCGAACATTTGTTCCTTCGAGCCGAAGGTAAACATTTGGTCCTTCGAGCCGGATATGAATTTAACTAAGAAGTATATGAGCTTTTACTATTTCTGGTGATTTTACTGTTTCCGCTTAATTTAATTTAAGAAAAAAATACTTAAAACCTTTTCCCATAACCTTAACCATTTTTTCCTTATTTTCCAGTCGACCCTCTGCAGTCCCACCTCGCTCCTACTGATCGCAAGCGAAAGAAGACTCATCAACCAACTTCAGCCATCAAGCACAGACGAAATAATTGCCGAGAACCTGCCAGATCCGAACCAGAGAACGATAGTGCCCTCTCCGAAGACACCACCGAATGGCTGGAAGAGGAGGAGCAGCAGCACAACCATGCCGAGGGCGAAGAGGAGCCCACCCTAGGAAATAACAATAACAACAATAATGGCCATGCCGACGACGACAGCTCCTCGGCCAGCAGCAGCACCAGCACCTCCAGCACCACTTCAATGACGTCCATGGAGGCGCAATTGTCCCAGGCCCCCAGCACATCCAGCTCGTTTCCCTTCCTGGCGGAACCAGAGGCCAATAACAACAATAATCACAATCACAAGAGCATCGTCAATGGCCTAATGCCGGACATTTGCAACACGGAATCGACCGCCTCTACATCTTCGTCCATGTAGGCTGGGGACCCCATTTACATATACATTTGGTCCTTCGAGCCGTATATTACACACGTATTTAGGCTAAGATAGAACCCAGCTATATACGTAAACCACTTTCATTTTGATGAGAGATACAACTCCTTAGCTGTCCATCATTATTTTGGATCTCCCTCGAAACCACACATAATAGCATATAGCTTTCATAGAAAGTATTAATTACCACGCAACCTTTTTTTTATACTCTGTTCTTGCTAATTAATCATGTGATTTTAAGGTTTTAGAAACTCGAAAAACAATCGGAACTTTGTTCATAACACAAATTAACAACAACAAATCACTTACCATTCAGCCAAACTTTCAAGTATTTTTTATTAATCAACTTACCAGATTTACTTTCTAGCTTAAGCCCCGAAGCCCCCTTTGTTGTATTTAACGCTTCTCTTTTTTAAGTTAAGCCCTAATAAATTAATTAAGATAAGTCGTTTACTTTTTCACTCACTTCATATTTATTGATGGTGGAACTTGTGTGTGTGTTGCTTGTGTCTACAATAGTTTATGAATACATAAATACAAAAACGGAAACAAACTTGCTTTCTAGCCTTGCTGCTGTGCGTGCTTTTGCTTGCGAGTAATATTAAACATAGATTAAACTACACTTAGGTCTGGGTATGCTGGGTAATTGGATGCTTTTCTGTGCTTAAACCTACGGAACGAACTGGACTACGGCTAAGAGTGTCGAAGGCTAATTTACACCCGAGATCAGCAGGCGGCGGCCTCCGCCTCGTTCATATCGCTGGGCTTGAAAGGCAGCTGCATGTCCTTGCAGCAGCCCATTACGAAGCGCTCCAGTTGGCAGCCAGCGCTACAGATACGGGATAAGGAATTAGAGGATAAGGAATTAAAATCGAATTCATTCAATTCAAAAGGGAATCCCCGGCTCACTTTAAGGAAAAATGTTCTATATGCCAGAAACGAGCATTTGGTCCTTCGAGCCGGATATGAATAATTATAATAGTTATAATAATTCATAAATTCGATCATTTATGGGCTCAAAAAACCTTCTAATTAGTTTTAAAGATGAAACTCACTCGTATATCTCGTTGCCTTCCACGTTGTACAAGTCGCAGTTCCTAAACACCAACTGGATGTCGCTGAGCACCTCCTCGTTCAGCTGATAGGCGCCCATATTCAGCTTGGACTTGATCTTGGCCAGGTCCATGGGCGTCTTGATGATCTGATGGTAGTCGGGCACCTCCGATGTCAGCACGGGCCTTAGGAAGGGCCAGGCCGCCTTGTGCTTCATGATCTGCTCCAGCAGATCGTACAAGGCAGCGCTGTTCAGCGGCAGGTTGTTGTTCTCGTTCGTCCGTCGACCGCTCCGCCGGTGATTGTTGTTGTTATTGGTGCTGCTGCTGTTGTTATTGTTGTTGTTGCCATTGCTGTGGCGGGCGGGCTTGTCGATGGAGAGACGCATCGAGTTGCGGGAGGAGCGAGAGCGCTTGGCTTGCGGCTCATCCTGATCGCCGCCATCGTCGTCATTGTCGCCATTCACTGGGGGTTGGAGAAAGGAAGGAGTCATATTAGGAAATGGTCCTTCGAGCCGGATATGAACATTTGGTCCTTTGAGCCGGATATAAGTAGTTATAATAATTCCTAAATTTGGTAATTTATGAGCTACAAAAATCATCTAATTAGTTTTTAAGCTGAAACTCTCAAGCAGAGCTGCCCAGACTGTGACCCAGAGAGTCCGGAGCAATTCGTTACCGTCTCACGAAGCTTCCCAAGGGTTGACAAAGTCATTAGTGGGGAGAGCGCAGTCCGCGCCTTAAAGAAAGATGTTCTATATGCCGGAAATGAGCATTTGGTCCTTCGAGCCGGATATGAATAATTATAATAGTTATAATAATTCATAAATTCGATCATTTATGGGCTCAAAAAATCATCTAATTAGTTTTAAAGATGAAGCCCTTAAGCAGAACTGCCCAGACTGTGACCCGGAGAGCCCCAAGCCTCTCACGAAGCTTCCCGAGGGTTGACAAGGTGATTTGTGGGGAGAGCGCAGTCCGCGCTTTAAGGAAAAATTTTCTATAACGCTTTATAAAGCTTCTCTAACTTTCTGAGCAGCTCTCAAAGCTCTGAACTCTCTATCAAAGCATCAAAGCATGAACTGAGCCTACAAATCATAGTAAAAGTAATACTCACTGTGACTATGACGGCGCCTGGGACGTTGTGTCTCCGGGGCCTTGCACTTCTTGCACACAAACTCGGAGCGCGGCGGACGCTTGAGGTGGACGCACTCCAGGTGATAGTACAGGCTGCAGCGGACGCAGCGGATCTCGCTGCCGTCGTAGAAGCACGTTTGGCACACTTTCTCCTCATCGCTGTTTGTTAGTTCATAAATTAATACGGATAAGGGGATATAGGGTTACTGCAGTGACTTACGCCTCCTCCTCCTCTTCGTTGTCCTCCACAGATGCCTCGTCGCCAGCCTCACTGCCCACCAGTTCGCCGTTGAGCTCCTCATCGATTTCCTTGGAGGTGAGCCGCTTGCCGCGCAGGCGTGTGCCACGCGAGCCTCGCGCCGGACGACCATTGAGCTTGACCGAGGGGCGGGATGAGGCCTCGCTCTTGTCATCGGCTGTCTCCTCCTCTTCCTCCTCCTCATTCTCCTGCTCCTCTTCCTCTGCCTCCTCATCGTCCTCGTCTTCGGGCTCATCCTCCTCCTCCTCGTCCTCGTATTCGGGCTCAGTATCCTCCTCCTCTTCCTCGTAAATGAACTTGCGCTTCTTCTTGGCCGCCGACTTCTTCTTGTCCTTCTGGGCATTCTTCAGGCCCAGCACGATGACGCACTTCTGGCAATACCAATTGCCCGGCGGGACGCTCCGCAGCTTGGGCTTCAGGCAGAACATGTGGGTGCCGCCGTTGCACTCGTCGCAGAGCAGCATCTTCTCCGGATCGCTGCCACGGCGACAGACCTTGCACAGCGACTTGTTGGTGGAGCAGCGCCACTGGATGCAGTCGTGGAGGACGTTCAGGTGGAGGAACACCTGCGAGAAGCTGGTGCTGGCCATCAGCGAGATCTCCCACTGATGCAGACGCGCCTCGCAGGCGAGCTTGAGGGCCTCCTGCTTGGGATCCTTGGGCTCCCACTTCTTCAGGCCGTAGGGTTCCTTCAAGAACCGCTTGCCGATGGCCTGCTCCACCTGCAGCAGGGCCGAGGCCATGTTGTGCACCTCGCTGGGTTCATCAGTGGGCACCTCCTCCTCCTCCTCATCATCCTCGTTGTCTGGGGAGGATTCCTCGGCCACCGCTAGATACTGGCCTGGATCGCGATAGGGCTTCTTGGCGTACTTGCCCAACAGGGCGCCATCCTTGTCCTCATCCTCGTGATCCTCGTGCGACTCATTGTCCGTGGACCCGTTGGCCACCTCATCCTCTAGCTTGCCGCCCGGACCCCACTGCACCTTGCCCTGCGGATCGTATTTGCCGACATACAGATCGTTCCGCCACTTCTCCCTGTCCTTGACCTTCAGCCGGCCGAGATCCCCCGTGTAGATGTCCGTCTCGAACTGCAGGATGCGGTCCACGAGATGCAATCGGAGTGCCTCGTTCAGGTCGCAGTCCGGCGGCAGTCCAAAGTTGGGTTCGCCGTACTTCCGCTGGGTCTCCGCCTGCATGGCGGCGAGGAACTTCTTGCGCAGCGGCTCACTGTCCACCTGGAGCATCTCGGTGGGGCACTTCTTCACGTGCTGCTCGATGAGCGAGCGCATCACCGAGAGCTCCTGCAGCAGCTCCGACTCGCGCTGACCCTGGGGATTGAGGGAGCTCAGGAGGTCATCGATCTCCTGCGGCTTGTAGATGTACGACCAGCGATGCCTCTGCCCGTTCTTGGGGTCGTGGACGATGCAGTTGCGCTTGTCGCCGCTGCACATCATCAGCTCGAACTGGGTGGGAGCCGGAGCCGCCACGTCCACCTCCATGGGCTCCGCGACAGCCGAGCCATTCAGGAGATGCTCCTGGTTCTCCTTGTTCTCCAGCAACGACTGCTGCTTGTTGGTGCTCCGCCTGCCCTTCCTGTCATCGTCCCCGTACAGCTTGAGGAGGTAGACCCTCAGATCCCTGCGGATCCTGGGCAGCTGGGCCAGATGCCGTACCTCCGACTGCGACTTGTTGAGGGGCGGCTGCTCCAGGCACGTGTCCAGGCTGTCCGGCGCGTGCTCCACGAAGATGCCCGGCATGGACTCCAGCACGTAGTACTTCCGGTAGCAGCGATCCATGCCCAGGTAGACGAGGAAGTTGAAGAGCTGCGAGTGCAGCTCCACCACCTGCTGCTCGTGCCGGCGACGCTGCTGCTCCGACTGGGCATGCAGCTCGGCAATGCTCTTGTTCAGCTTCGCCACCATGGCCTCCCGCTTGGCCGGCTCCGCGCCGACAATGTCCAGGTGGTGTACTTGCTTCATCTTCTTTCTGTCCACCTCGACGTTGGCCAGGCGCTTGTTCTCGCCCGCCACGAGGGCGCGCAGCTCCCTCTTGGCCTGGGCCGTCGCCTCCAGGCGCTCCTCAATCAGGTTAATGGTGCCCGAGTAGGTAAGTATCTGGGACATGAGGCAGCGGATCAGGTGCATTATGTCGCTGAACTTTAGCCTATAGACGGGCTGGTGTTTCAGGGCTCGCAGGATGCGAGAGTGTTGAATGACCAGCTCCAGGCCCGGGTCCTCCTTCGAGGAGTAGCCATTGCGGTACATCACGCGCCAGCGCTCCGCCTTCTCGTTGACCATAGCTCCGGATGTGAGGAGATGCAGGCGAAGCACCTCGCTCAAGGTAAGCGCATCCAGCGGGAGCTCGTTGACCTTGAAGGAGAAGTGCCGCCGGGAGTAGTAGTGGCACTGGGCAGCGTTCCACATGCTGCGGTACGGCTCCGAGTGGTGCGAGGTCATCCTATCCACATAGGTCACCGTGCACTCCTCCTCCTCCTCCTTCTGCAGATCAAAGACAGTGCCCAGGAGCACAAGCAGGATGTCTGAGAGCGGGCCGGCAATCTCCCGCGTGCTCAGGGCCCGCGTCATCTCGTAGAAGGTGATGTTCTGGCGGAACACCTCAATGCCGGACAGCAGGCCGGCGTACGTGTGCATGAACTCGCGCAGCATGAAGGCATCGCCCAGGAGCCGCTGGGGCAGCAGCGTCACAATCCGGTTGAAGCGGGGCAGCATCTTCTGATCGGATCGCTCCAGGTCATCGGTCTTGCGGAGCAGCACATCGCATTCGGTTTCCACGCGCTCCATGAGCTGCGCCTTCTTCTCCGCCTTCTCGCGCTCCATTTGGGCCAGCTTCACCTGCTTCTCCAGCTTCACACGCTCCATTTCCTCGGCCAGCGACTTGGCATCCGCCTTGGCCTTCTCCTTGGCCTTCTCCTTGGCCTTGGCAGCCGTCTGCTCGTCCTGCACAATGTACTTGTTCAGCGTGGACTGCTTCTTGGCGTCCGGCTTCTTGATCTTGGAGGGGGAATAGCGCGGCATCTTGCCAATGAAAATCGTGGAGAAGCTCACGCCGGGATCCGTCACATACTGCTTGTAGGCATCGGGCTTGGGACGCAGCAGCCCGTCCACGCGCGTCACATTGCTCTTGACGAACATGCTCAGGTTCTCCATGTTGAACTCCAGGCGGGCGCGTCGCAGCTGATTGAAGGGCACATCCAACTCCGCGCTGGTGGCATCCCCCTTGGCCGGTCGCAGGCGATAGACCAGAGCGTCGGTGTCCTCGTAGATGCCATTGCCGGGCTCTGGCATGGCCTGGTTCATATTGATGCCCACCACCGTGTACGAGGTGTTCTTCTTGCCCACCACCGTCACCTCCTCGCCGATGAAGTAGCGCTTGCGCAGGAACTTGGCCACCAGCAGGTTCAGCGTGTTGACCGCCGACTGGCGGGCGTGCTCCACCACCAGGAGCACAGGGGCCCGCAGGCTGTGCTTGAACTGCTCCATCTTCTTGCGGGCCGCGCGCTCGCTCTTTCGCGCCTCCTCGTAGGTGAGGTTGTCCTTGCCGGTTGCCTCGCACTGCCACACCGTTGAGTTGATCACCATCACGTGCCGGAAGTAGTTCCTTTATTGATATAGTTTTAAAATATAAATAAAGAATATAAACTTAGAAGGAAGCTATTTGCAAAGATTCTCTAACAATTCAAATCTTTCGCTTGGCGCGCTCTTTTTCCCGCCCGGTGGCAACGCCAAACAAACAGCTGTTGGTCGCGGCAGCTGTAAATGTTCCCGCCACCGCCACAGCGTTGTTTGTGCCCCAGGCCCACGAGACTCTCACACACATACATGTCCGTAGCTTATGCATGTATGTAGAACAATGATGTACGCATATGTACATCATATGCATGCGCTCGCAGCGTCGCTTTGTTGTATACTTTAGCGCAGTGTCCGCTTTTGGCGTCGTTTCTCAGTGGAGACAAGGATTGGGGGCGGGGTCATGGGGCTAGGATATATAGGATGCACTTACTCGTAGTCGCGAAAAATGCGCTTGGTGAGGTAGCAGCAAAAGACCAGGTCGTTGTCATGGAATGTATCGTTCTTGCCCTCCTTCTGATTCAGGTCGAAGCCTTCCCGCTTGCAAATCGGCATATTGGCTGCTTTTACTTTATTTTCGCGAAATTATACCAGTTACTCAAGCACTATTCACTGGCAATCGCCGCGACGGAGGCAGCGGTTCTTTGGAAATTTCACAACGCCAGACAGCCAGCCAGCGTAGTGACAAAACTCAAAAGGCGCCGAAAATTTTCACGCCTTTTTGGACATGCAAAATAAAACGGTTTTTTCAGAGTTGGCGCGTTGCGATCCAGCGCACATTTACACGCCTTCGGTGGGCAACACTGTTTGAACACTTTTAACTATATTGTTTTTGCTTAACTAAACTTATTATTGTTGGTAAATTAACTTCTTCCAGCGCACGGAATCTTTTCACGCGCGAATCTTTTACTTTGCCAAAAGCGAAATGCAAACAATGTTACCGCACTCCGGCGACGCGAAATGGGCAAAGGATGCGGACGAGGCGGAGAGACCGATAGGAATTGAAATAAATTTAACGGATTTACATTTAATGTTGTAACAAACAAGTAACAATTCAGTCTGAGCGTTTATTTCTAGGTTTACGAAGCATCGAATGCTTAAATTCAAATGAAACTTAAAAGAAGAGATCGAGATCTGGGTGCCTATCGATCGCACAGATATCGTGATCGTAGGAATACAAGTATTCGAAAGGTCGATCGTATTCGATATACCGTCAACCGACCTAAATTCTGTTGTTAACTTTTTTATTTATTACTCCTTTATACAGAGGGTCATTTTATTAAATAACTTTTTATTTTAAGAAATCTCAAAGAGAAACCCAAGAAAATATGTTACCCTTGCAGTGGTTACAAATTTAGGCCCGATAGTTGGGATATCGGATTTCAAAACAAAATTCAATAAAGAGATAAAGGTTATAAAATAAATACATTTTTTTCGCAACTATGCTAGGTTTAGCCAGAGTAAATTCTAATTTTCTAATAAATAACCTCAGCTTTCTATCTGATCAGGGATTTTCCCCCTAGATTTTGGGGTTTATTGACGTCCTAGGTGGAATTTTAGGAGGAAGAATATTTAGTGAAAAAACTTAGGGTATTTTTAGGAACTGATTGATTTAAAATTTTGTAAAATATGTCTGTAAAATTGTTTTTTTTTTTTATTAAAAACATTGCCAAGTTCAGAAATTAACCTAAAATATCAAAATAACTACTGCACCCGATTTTCCTATCGCTTAAAAGTTTTTCCAGCTAATGTTGGCGCATTCTGTGAACCCTCCTTTAAGATACTTAGAATTGTTATTCCACCGAAATTTTGTTCGCTTTGAAACATTTCCACGTCTTAATAACACATATTACTTCTATTAATTATTTAAAATTAACCGATTTTTTTATTAAGGAGACTGGATTTCTAAGAGGAACATATTTTGGAGATTTTTTAGGGGGAAAGAAAAATGTTCATCTGGCAACACTGGTACCGACGCAAAGAGAGAAAGAACACCAAAAAAAAAGTTTGCGGAAAAGTGCAACAGCAACGCGATTAATTGATCAGCCAGATGCTGCCATTGCATATAAGCGATAATTAATTTAAATTAAATAAGAAAATGGCACTTTCCCGTGTTAGGTAAACAACGGCGCGGACTTTCATTCTCTTCTCGTGCCTCTTCTTCCTCTTTCGCTCGCTTCGCAGCAGCTGCAGCAACAGTAACAACAATAACGGGGCGACGTTTTTTCTGTGGCGAAAACTGTACGCAAGAGGGGCGGCGAGAGGAGAACGGCGAGAAAAAAAAATAAAAAAACACACATGTAATATACACAGTGTGTGCGAATGTTTTATGAGTTCTCCGTTTTTTCGTTTTTGTTTTTTCCCCCCAGCTAATTGCAGCCAGTTTTCCACGAGTGTGTGCGAGTGTGTGTGTGCGTGTGTGTGAGGGACGGGGGAAGAAACGCGTGTCCAGGAAAAACGCGCCAACCGAGAGCCAACCCCACTGATCACGAGCGCCCCGCAAAGTTCCACCAATGATAATGGTGCGCAGACGAGCACGGCCCGCCAAGGAGTCGAAAGAGGCCCACGGCGGAGCAGCCCTGCCCGAGGAGGGTCAGCAGCCCCTCAATGCGGCCGCCGCAGTGGCGGGCAGCCTGCTGGAGGATCAGTATTTTGCCAGTCCCAAGCGGAAAGACTGTCGCCTGATGAAGGCCAGCGAAAATCTCAATCTGCCGGAAGCCAGGGGAGGCCACCATCATCATCATCATCACCAGAATAACAAAGACAAAGGCCGAACAATAGGTGAGTGTTTGCTGCGTTGCGCCGTCGCGTTTTGAGGTTAGCTTACATAGCTTACATATTGGCCATGCCAACGTTTCAATCGTTTCCAGGGGTGCCTCTGGCCACTCGCTCGCAGACGCGCACCATCGAGAACTTTTTCAAAGCCAAGCAGCACACCATCCCAGAGCAAAAGACAATACATGCGGCCGAGGAGGAGGAGGAGTTGAACCTGCAGGATGAGGAGCTCCACCTACAGCTAGCCGACGCCGATGAGGAGCTCAAGCTCTCTGAGGCTCAGCTCAATGAAGAGCTGCAGCAGGTGGTGGAGGAACTCCTCTTTGATGGCAGCTCCACGGCCTCTTCCACCTCGCCCTGCCCGTATCAGCATGAGCAGAAGATACAGGAAATCCATGAAATCCAGGATATCCACGAAATCCAAGAGGTGCTGGGCACCATGGCCGACTTCCAGACGCACCGCTCGACGCTGCGGGACAGCCACAGTTCCACGCACAGCAGCAGCACCGACAACATCTTCCTCCAGGAGCCGGTGCTCACCTTGGATATAGATCGCACGCCCACCAAGGCCTCCAGCATCAAGATCAATCGCAGCTTCGAGGTGGCCAGCGGGGCAGTGTTCTCCTCGCCGCCATCGGTGCTCAATGCCTGCGTGCTGAACGGACGCTTCAATCAGATTGTCAGCCTCAATGGGCAGAGGGAGGAGCAGCAGCAGCAGCAGCCGGTGCTGCCCGAGCTGCTGGACCAGCACGATAGCAGTTCCTGCGACAGTGGAGTGGCCTGCGGACTTACGCCAGCCGCTGCAACGGGAGCTGTGCGTCGGAGGAAGCCAGCCACCCCGCATCGCATACTCTGCCCCTCGCCCATCAAGACCGTGGGAGGAGGAGGAGGAGCCAACAACACTGATCCCCTGTCGCCGCGGAAATCGCCACGCAAGCTGCCTGCCACCACGGCGGCGGTGGCTGCCTGCAAGTCGCGACGAAGACTGAACCAGCCAAAGCCACAAGCGCCTTACCAGCAGCAGCAGCAGCAGCAGCTACAGCTACAGCTACAGAAACCACCGCCACAGCAGCAGGCATCAGACATCGTTGTGGTGCTCGACGACGACGACGAGGAGGAGGAGGAGGAGGAGGACGAGGACGATGTCCATACCCTCATAAAGGCCGCCGAGGAGCGGGAGAACCAGAACAAAGCACCAGCCACAGCCAACAAAGCCATGAAGGCCCTGCTCAAGCCAGCGCCCGTCTCCAAGTCCAAGACCAAGACCAAGAAGGGCCAACTGCCGCCCCTGCCCCTGGCCGCCACCAATGGCAATCGCGAGATGACCGACTTCTTTCCGGTGCGCCGGAGCGTGCGCAAGACCAAGACGGCCGTCAAGGAGGAGTGGATGCGCGGCCTGGAGCAGGCCGTTCTCGAGGAGCGCTGCGAGGGTCTCGAGGTGCGTCACTTCATGGGCAAGGGTCGCGGCGTCGTGGCCGAACGGGCCTTCAAGCGCAACGAGTTCGTGGTGGAGTACGTCGGCGATCTCATCTCCATCAGCGAGGCCTCGGAGCGGGAGAAGCGCTATGCGCTGGACGAGAATGCCGGCTGCTACATGTACTACTTCAAGCACAAGACCCAGCAGTACTGCATCGATGCCACCGTGGACACGGGCCGGCTGGGACGCCTCATCAATCACTCGCGGAATGGCAACCTGATGACCAAGGTCGTGGTGATCAAGCAGCGCCCGCACCTGGTGCTCCTGGCCAAGGACGACATTGAGCCGGGCGAGGAGCTGACGTACGACTATGGAGATCGCTCCAAGGAATCGCTGCTGCACCATCCCTGGCTGGCCTTCTGAGGCCGAGCGGAGGCGGAGCAGGGGATGCTGCGGTTCGACGGCCTTGAAAAATGACAAAACCAAGACTTTTTTGTACCATGTGTTTAAGGCAGGGATTCATTGGGCTCGAGGAGCCTCCATCTTAGCTTTTATATATACGTAGAATGCATCGCCTTCGCCTTGAGCCACTTTTGGAGGAGGGACACCAAGTGGAAGTGGATGGACGGAGGATGGATATCTTGAGACCTGTTCCTTGGGCAGCATCCCCCCGAGAGCTTAGATCTTATTTTTTGAGAGGAGAAAAGTATGAAAAACTGTTAGTTCAAATATCATAACGGATAGCGACACACACCCCACACACACAACACCCCCACTTGATTGAAGAGAGAATAAGGAAGGTTCGTATGGTTATCGAAGTTATCGAAGTTATCGAAGTAATCGGCGTAATCGGCGTGGTGTAATATCAATATGTTTTCCACCAGAGATCAAGCCAAATCTCGGATAAATGCAAATCGAAATTAACCCCTAAGAAGATGTAGAAATTTAAAGAAAAGACCTAGACTCTAGAATGACTCAAAACTGATATTAACACCAGGCGATTGCCCAGCTCTCGAGATTGCCTATTTTTTGGATTTGTTAGCGCGTTTCACATTATGTTTAGAGCCAGGCTTAAATTAAGTAATGATAATAATAATTACTAAAAAAACAACGCGAAGAAAACTGTTGACCATTTAGCGAGAGAGAGAGATGATTTTGAGGATGATGGATGATCGATCGTAACACTATTTATAATTAGATATTTATATTAGATACATGTGTAATTTCTAAACTATTATTATGTACTATTTACTGCCATAGAGCTATACACACCGCCCTCGCACGCCGCCTGCCCCCCCCCTAGGAACTGACACTGAATCGTTGATTTCAATTTTAAATCACACAAAAATCACATTGAACATCCCCATTCACCACAAGGCTTCTCCAGGCAAAGATAATCACCAAGATGCCGAAGGGCCATAAATTTGATTTGCAGTATGCAAGCTATATTTTAGCTGGCCACGAATATAGCGCTCTCTCTGGAAAAATCTAAAAATATAATGCATGTGTGAGTATACACTAAAGTGAAGTGTTCATTTAGTGTTCATTTAAGTGAACACGTACACTTGTTCTTTTTTTTTTTTAAAGAGTCAACTCACTTGCTCACTTGTTCATTGTTCAGTTGCTCAGTTGCTCATTTATTATATGTTTAAAAAAAAAACACAGCACTGCATTTCAACGACAAAAAACATACATACGTTACATATTCATTTTTGTTAAAGTTTTGCTTTTAAATTAAGCAAAGATCTATGATCGTCAGTGTGAATTTGAAATAAAGTATAAAATAAAGGGAGAACAATAAGCAATTAATACCTTAATACCAAAAAACAAAAAGTTACTAAATAAAAATGAGCAAAAAAAGATTAACTTAACAAAATTAAATAACTGAATAATAATGAGCAAGAGAACAAAACTGAACATGTGAGCTTTTTGCTCACTTATTCATTTTTACTCAGTTGTTCTTTTTTGATCAACTGAGTAAAAATGAATAAGCGAACAAAAAAGAGCAAGAGAACAGAATTGAACAACTGAACAATAGTGAGCAAAAGAGAAAATCTGAACAAGTGAGCAAAAAAGAGCAAGAGACCGAAAATGAACAAATGAACAAAAAAGAGTAAGTGAACAAAAAAGAACAAATTGGCAGAAACATGTTCATCCACTCAGATCAGTGAACAACTCTTTTTGTTCACTCACTCATGAGCAACCCAACACTAGTATACACAGATCAAGCAAGAAAAGAGAGCGGCTGGCTCTCTGGCTTTTGAACAAAACTTTAAAAGAGCCTGAAACCAGCACGAGTGCAAATATATATCGTATGGCGTTACGCATCTTGAAGATTCTAATGTCTTTGCTCCCGGCGAGTAGTGCTTAGTGCTTTTCCGAGTTAATTGATAATCTCTCTACTCACATGCAGGTTTCAATCGCATACTCACGCCACATACTATACCATATATACTTATTGTAACTATAGATCCCCGCCCCCGTCCCTAGAAACCCGGCTTCATCAATATATGTACTTGTAATTGTCCCCATATTTTATTCTGATTTTAATGAATTCATTTTTCGCATAGGTTTAGTTTTTATTCTGCGCATATCTTCTTTAATTACACAATATCGTAAATACATATATATTATATTATATTATATTTTCTAGTACATAGTTAATTCATTTTATTTAAAAATCAAGCAGCAACCAATCTTGTTTTTCTTTCATTATTGACTTGGCGAAAAATAAACAAAACGCAAATGAGAAATGAGAAATCTATTCTGTAATTTACAGGTTAATGTCTAAGAACATACACTTAGTTTTAGTTGATAAATTGTTTATATTATTTCCAGACACACCCAAACACACACACACACACACACACACACACAAACATTCAACTTAAAGTGCGTAACACATAAAGTAAAAAATAAATAAATCAAAAACACACATTAACACGAAAGAAAACAAACAGAATTAATCAAGAACTGGAGCGGATTGGGTGCTTTTCCTGGAGATCATCATGGCTGTACTATACACACGCACACCCCACACATCACACTCATTTACACTTGGAATGCAATGGGAGTCCTCTATCCGACTATCTGGCTATCAACTAACAAATCCTAAATACATTTACAACGTTAACTATGTTCGCTTGGTTGGAGTTTGTGTTTTTCTCTTTTCTCTTCTTTTTATTTAAGTACACAATATAGAAAAATTCGCTTCAGGCGGGTTGGGGTTCGATTCCTTCAATAATTCAATGGCCCCCGCATTCGCTTTTGGAGTATTCTCGTTTTCGCAGGGAGTGACAACAAAGAAGGTTCGTCTGTGGAATGGTTTCAAGGGTTTTCAGATCTTCAGGGAGGGTGGAAAGCTGCAGTATTTACTAACTGATGCGGGATTGGTGCGAATCTTGAGGTCATTGCAGGTAAAATTATAATTAAAACCTTGTTTTAAGTTTTTTTATCGTTTCTAAAAAACTTAATCTTTGATCCAAAAGCCTTTCTAAATACTCCTGACAACTCTACTAATACTTCGTGTGGTTCGCTTTTGATCATCTAATGCAAATCTTAAGTTGTTATATTGATATGATCGGAGTACAAAAGACGCACAAGCTAATGGGTCTTGGTTATCTAGCAAAGCTTCAGGAAATACTCTAGATAAGTTCAGCAAAGCTTCAGGAATACTCTAGATAAGTTATTAAACTTTAACTAATTTCAGGAGAAAATTAATAAACAGGAATTTAACTCGTTATGTGACATTATTTTTCTAGTTTGGAATAGCAGGAATGCCAAAGAAATCGTTGTGGATTTAAAATCATTTAAAAGGGCATCCAAAAGTAGGCGACGAAATATTTTAGACTAAAAATTCTTTTAACTTTTTTCGTAGCATACTTTCTGGCGGCATTTAAAATGATTTGAAACAAAGAGCAATTTTTGTAGCACTCCCTAACAAGAATATCACGATTTTAATGTCAATTTTCTATGTCAAATTTTGGTTAGCAAAGGAATTTGATTTTAGATTAAGACTTTGAAAATATTTAGACATTTTTAAATCTGAAAATACAGTTTTTAAAATCCTTTTAAAGATGTATTTTAGCGACTTTTCTACTTCCTAAGAGAGTATTTTGCCAAGGAATGAAATAGAAAACATTGTTTAGTATTATTCATTTCCATAAAATTGACCTCGAGCCGGCAAAACACCCTCTTAAGATCCTTTTAATATATAAACTACTTAAAAATTGTTAAAGAAATAAAATTACAAGATTCTATTTCGCTCAATTTGATTAAAATCGAAGAAGACTGATCAATTATATTTTTTCGGTCGTGGAGTTCCTATTTCTTGGCCGTAAAAAAAGACCTCTACGCCTCGCACATAAATGGAATGACAACTAGTGCTGGCAAAACATCGGAGCACTATCGATATTATCGATTTTTTTAATCTTTTTTGAAAACCATCGATTGCTTTTCGCACTATTGATGTTTTGAGTATTTAGGCATTGCCATTTTTAAAAAGAAATATTGCTAAAAAAAATATAGAACTGACCGATTAGAATCCATTTTAAGCCTTTGAAATGATCACGACGATACTCTCTCGAATATTGGAAGGGAAATATTTGGCTGGATCATGAATGGAAATTAATCTATTAAAGTCGGAATCTTTTTAGGTGAGAAAATGTATGGCTTAGGAAATTATCGATAGTATCGATGTTTCACTAGTAAAACATCGAAAAAATCGATAGTGCAAATCATCGATTTTTTTGCCAGCTCTAATGACAACATATTTGGGTTTGGTTGGGCTTCTTTCTGAGAAAATGTATGGCTTAGGAAACAACGATAGTATCGATGTCTCACTAGTAAAACATCGAAAAAATCGATAGTGCAAAACATCGAAAAAATCGATAGTGCAAAACATCGATATTTTTGCCACCTCTAATGACAACATATCTGAGGTTGTTTAAGCTTTTTTCTTTTAAAAATCAAAGTACAAAATAAATATTGAAATCCAAATATTGCACAAAAGGATCGCGGTTTTTGCTCTCTTACTCGCCTAGCTTCCATTTTTTTCTTTTCTGGAAATTCTGATCTATGATCTACAACAACAACAACAACATGTACGCACAACAACAACAGCGTCAACAAGGACAACAACAACAACAACAACAACAACATGGAAAACACAGCGCTAACTAAGTACGTGTGTGTGACGGTTCGGTTTATGGTGTTTTAAATATCAGACGGATTCAATAATACTGACTGTCTCCCACGGGCCTCGGTCTCCCTCCTCCCCTCTTTGCCCTACCCAATCCCTATGTGAGGATGGTGGCCTCGCCAACGCCTCCGCCTCCTCCCAGTGGCCGCCTTTGCTGTTGCTGCTGCTGCTGCCTCAACTTCTTGTGTCATTTCTTGCCACCGCCAAAGCTCGGTTTCGGCAGCGCTCCCATGAATGCGCCCGCATTGGTGGGCAGGGCGGGGGCCACAAAGCTGAGATCTGGGATGAGGGAGATGCGCGGTGCCACCTTGGCGTTGCCTATTTGGAATTGCTGTCGCTGATGGTGCTGCTGGTAGGTGGCGCCCATTAAGGTGCCCGACACGGGCGCCGTGGAGAAGTCGTGCATGATGTGGATTTGCTGGGGTATCGCTGGCACATTGTTGTTGTTGTTGCTGGGCACCAGGTTGCTGTGGTGCTGCTGCTGCGCCTGGTACAGGCTCAAAGGATTGTTGTAGAAGTTAGCGGTCTGCCAGGCGCCCGAATTGAACTGCGGACGAGCTGCAGCGGACACTGGCGTGCTGCTCACAAAGTCCGACCAATCGTCTTCCTTGGGAGCTGCATTTTTCCTTGGGTTTCCATTGTTATTATTGTTAGAGGTGGCTGAGTTGTGTGGCGAGTGCTGCTGGGACGCTGTGGCCACTGGCACCGACACAAAGTCCGACCATTCGTCATCTTCTTGCGGCTGAATGGGCGGCGCAGCAGGCTGCGTGGGTTTCTTCTTGGCCACCGAGGCGCTTATCGTCGGCGGCTTGGCCGTTTGCGTTGAGAATAGCTCCTCGATGCGGGCCATTTCCTCGGCATTTATGCTGGCCAAGGCATTGTCGCCCCATTCTATAGAGGCGGCGGCGCTCTTCTTGGCCATGGGTATGGCCTGGGGGAGGAGAATGGCCGGGCTGAGGATCATCTGATCCAGCCTCGATCGAGGCACCGCTGGCATCGATTGAAAGTCACTGAAGTCGTCATCTTCCGCCGTCGCTGCCGCTCCTGCTGCCGCTCCTACTCCCGCCTGAGGCGGCGGCGGCATCTCGAAGCTACTCACTTTGCTGGGCGAGTCCAGGCCAAACGCCGGCGGCGGCTTGTACTCCACATCGCGATACTCCTTCTTCACCACCGTCTCATCGATGATAATGCCCGTGGCTGCCATTTCATAGTCAAAGTCAATGGGCGCCAGCGTTGTGGTCTTGGCCACCGCCGTATCCGATTTGGAGGGTGTGTAGATGTGGGTCTCCTTCAGCGGCACTGCATAGCTGGCCAGAGAGGAGGAGGAGCAGGAGGAGCTGCCGCCCACGATCTCCTCCGGCGCTGGCTGCTGCGTGGGTGAAGGAGTGGCGGCCCTCAAATCAAGCTGCTGCTCCTGCTGCTGCTGCTGCTGCTGATGCAGCTGCTCACCGCCGTTGAGCTGGTGGGCAGGGCTGTCTGCTGGTAGAGCAGGCGATAGCGTCGCTGCTGCTGGAGCAATAGCTGCTGCTGATGCCGCTGCTGGGGATTCAATAGGATAGTGCTCGGGCTCGGGCTCTGACTCTGACTCGGGCTGGCCCTGGGCCGTGGGTCGCTCTTCGCTGTCGGAGGTGGAGTTGCCTTCCCCATGAGCCGGGCCAGGCCGCGCTTCAGCTTGGCTCGCTTGGGCCCCGGCGGCTGCTTCCAGGCCTGCGGAAGGGAGAGAAAACTTGATTAGCTTTTAAGGGGCATTATTTTTACATTTATTTATTTATTATTTATATTAAAAGCTTAGTTTTTAAGGCAGCAGTTGTGTGGCTTTAAGAAGTTGCCAACAATTAAGCAGTAAAGTTCTAAAACTATCGATGATAATATCGATTATATCGATGGTGCTGTGTTCCACGTCTTTATCGATTGTTTTGTACCATCATCGATACATCGCGTTAGCAGTAGAGCTGGGAAAAAATTGATTCTCATTACATCGATTCTTTTCGATCTTTTAGAAAATAAAATCGATTATATCGATTAAATCGAAAAAAAACCACTATTATTTATTTATTTAATTTATAGAAATCAATTCATGGAGATCATATACTGATACATATAAAGAGTAAACCAAAAATACATTTCTTTAATATAAATAAGAAAAAGTAATAAGTTTTTAAAACATAAATAACGATAGATTTCGTTTGTATAACATAAAAAGCGAATATAAATTACGTTTCCATTTTCAAAAGCCATTGATAATCCAAAGATGAATGGTTCACAATACATCGATTCTGCCAAAATACAATCGATGTTGGACCGAAAAAAGGTTTCGATAGTATCGTTATTGCAATCGATTTTTTCCCAGCTCTAGTTAGCAGCAATTCATTGATTTCGTATAAAATGTACAAGTTTTTCCAATAAATATAATAGAAAAATAAATATAATCAGAAATTCATATATTCTTAACATTTTTATTTAATTTGTAATCATTAATCAAACTACCGGTATTGACACCATCGATAGTTTCGAGTTTTTTCGCAAACAATCGATACTAACGCTTAATAAGCAGATTTATTGGCCCCAAAAAAACCACACAACAACTGCCTTTTTAATACCATAAATATTATTTAATAATTGTTATTAGTATGAACTTGTTTTCTAGCTAAGTAAAAATGTGAAAATGTGGGTTTGGGAGGCTCTACTTGGTGCTTGGGCTGGCGGAGATTGGATGCTTTGTTTGGTGCCAAAGTAACAAGAACTAGGGGGAACTGTGGATCGTGGGCTTCAGATCAGAGGCAGAGACAGAGAAGTATATATAGAGAACGGCAACTGAACGAACCGAAAGAAAAGAAAGAAAAAAGAAATAGAAAGGTGGAAACACAACTACGACACACGCACAGAGCCAACGAAACTTACTAAAATCCAGCAAGGCGTCGCAGTGAGCAGTGAGATTTGTGTTAATTGTTATTGTCATTGTTGTTGCATTCGTATTGTTTGCATTTGCATTATTGTTAATTGCATGGTTATTAATCATATGTGTGAGTGGAGGAGTGATGGACAAATTGTGATGGTTTTGGGGCATCAAATCATCATCATCCAGCGCAGCAGCAACGACGTTTTTATCATCACCATCATCATCATGATCATCATTGTTGTCGTTGTTTTCATTATTGTTAGAGGTAGAGGTAACAAGATTTATTTTATCAGCATTAGCCACCATCACGGTTAGTAGTTGGTCTAGTTGTTCCAATTGTAAAGTCTGTACATGTGATTCTAAATACATTTTATACTTTTTTTTTGATTGTTTGTTTAGAGAAAAAGTTAGAAATGTGGGCAAGGGAACCAAGGAGAAACAAGGCAAACGGAAACGAAAGAGGAGCAGCCAATCTTCAGTCGAACGGCAGGCCAAATCCGGGGAAGCGGTGTGTGTCTGTGTGTGTCTTGGGTGTAAAGGGGATTGGGAACGGAAAGCGTTTGAACGAAAATAGCGAGCGAGCGGTTGTTGGGTGGCGGCAATTTCTCGAGTTACGAAAACTTGTGTGGCGGTTAATTTGCGGCAACTATAAGTGGAAGCAATCTCTCGGATAACTCACCCTGGTAGCTGCTGCTGGTGGGCTCCAAAGAGGTGGCTGTGACGGTGGCGGTGGCATTGGCTGGCAACAGAGGCTTCAGGGGTTTGAGAGGATCAAAGCTCAGGTTGGCAGCAAAACGCGGCATGGATGAGTTCCATTTGTCGCCAAAGAGCTGGAAGAATAAGGGAATAATTAAAAATATATTAATAAATATATATAATAAATAAAATGTATTTAAATTGTAAACTCCCAGGCTTTTAGTTCTAAAAAATAATAACGGCGGATGGCTTTTATTTGTATAACTTTTTCTTTTTCTCGATTAGAAACGTGTAGATCGTTCTTTTTGCCAAACCAAAGTGACCGTATATTCTTTTCTTAAAAATCTAGCTTTATTCTATGCGTTAGGACTATTATCGATACCATTATCGTCACTAATGTGACCTTGTCATACAAAATGAGGTGTTTAAAATAAAATATAAATATATAAAATATATAAATTCAAAATATATAGCTACTTTCTAAGATATCTAAGCTCTTGATTCAAACTTACTATATTCCTCGAATCGATGCCCAGCGATCGCACCAGCGCATGCCTCATCTCCGAGCTGCTCCACTGATAATCCAGAGCCCGGGCATGCTCGATGGCCCCAAAGTTAAAGCGCTGACACTGGGCCAATGGCCTTCGCTTGTCCAGACTTGTGCTAGCCGCCTCCTTGGACTGAGGAAACATCATCTCCAGCACTGGCTTCACCCGCTCGTCGAGACTCAGGTGGACAGCTGCTGGCGGCGGTGGTGGAGGTACTTGTATGACGGCCACTGCGGGCTCCGAGAAATCACCAAAGTCATCGTCGTCGTCGTCGTCGTCGTTACTTGGGACGGGCGTCGTGGCTTTTGTGGGAGTGGCAAACTCTTGGAAGTCATCGAAGCCATCATCTGGAGGAGCCTCTGGGGAATCTCTTGTGGGAGCTGTGACTACCGCTTGGGATTCTTTGATCTCTTCGGGTTCAGCTGCTGAAAAGTCCGCAAAGTCACCAAAGTCATCAAAGTCATCATCATCGTCTTCTGGTTCTTGTGTTTCCTGATGCTCCGCCTCAGGAATAATCTCTTTGTCACTGGAACTCTTTGGCGCCGCTTCGAAGTCTGCAAACTGAAAGACCCCACTTTCCGTTGGCTTCTCCTGCTGAGTGAAGCTTGCTTCCTGCTTCAACATCTTAAAGCTTTCCTCCTCCGCTGGTTTCTCCTTTTTGCTAGGACTCTCCTCTGTGTGGCCTCCATTTGGTAAGGTGGTGGGTGTGGCCAACACCTCAATGGCAAAGAAATCCTTGGCTCCCTCGCGTATAAATAATTCTTTGGGCTTCTTTGGCGAGCACTCCTCGTCGCTGTCATCGGACACATCCTCCAGCGTGACTTGATGGCTGAGAACGACGTTGGCTTTGGTTATGGGCTGAGCACCTGCATCCGCTTCGGCATCCGCCTCCGCCTCCGCATCCGTTTCCCCTGAGGGCGAGAGTGTGGAGGCAGCGGAAACGCTTTCCGTGGAGTATAGACTGAGACTGTCCAGCTTCAGGGAGGGCACAGACTCCTCCTCCAGTTGCATTTCCTGTTCCATATCACCAATCTGCTCCACCTCCTCCTCGTCCAGCTCCAGACTTAAAGGTGGCGGCGTGGGCGGTGCTGTTTCCCCATAAGCATCGTAATCGATCGACTGCTTCACTTGGTAATTGAAAGCCTCGGCGGTTTGCTTATTTTCCAGCATATCCGGTGGCTTCTCCAGGTATTCCGAAACGGGATCCGGTGAGGGAAGGGGTTCTGAAAAAAACAGAAGAAGAGAACTTTAAGAAAATATTTCACAATAAATGTGACCCTTTATAATTTTTATAATTTTTAGCCGAGTTTAAAAATGTCTGCGGATTTCATATCATTTCAATTTGGGCTAAAAAGTATGCTACACAAATTTTATTTAATGTATTTGGTCACATTTGGTCACATTATTAAATGATTTCAAGGGATAAGTTTTTTTAAAAGCTTAATTTTTGACATTAGGCTTTTATTAAAGTAAATATTCCTAAAATTGGTTAAGATTTGAGCTTAAAAAGTCTGGAATAGATTTTTTAAGTTCTCAAATTCAGTTTTTAAAAGATGTAGCCTAGTTCCAGCCGCATTTTTAGTAAATTTTAAAACCACAGCGATTTCTGTGGCACCCCTGAATGTGGTTCTTAGTGATCTGTATTTTATTTACAAAAAAATATAATCAGCAAAGTTAAATTCGTATTTTTACTATATTTTTTAATGATTATTTTTTGAAATTTTAAACATTTTGTGAGAAAAACACATTTAAAGTCTTGCTACTAACAAAACTGATCTTAAACCTAAAAAAGCTCACAATCTATTGATCGCATATAGTGCAAACCCATAAAAAATCCTTCTCAGAATACATCCCCCTATTTCCCAGATGACATCTCCGGTTGTTTACCCCTTTAGGCTTACCTTTTGCGACGCTGACTAAGCCGAACTCGGAGTATTCGTCATTATCGTCCAAATGAATTGTGGACTGCAAACCGGAATCGTCGTCCTCCTCCCCGAAATCGATGGGCGGAGGGGTGCTACAGAGTAGCGGGGGTACGTTCACCATTATTGTGATCGCCAGCTGCCAATTTCAGCAGATCCTGGCAAAAAAAAACCCAACGAACACTTCCTGTTCGTAAAAAAACAAAAAACCAGGGAACGGTTCGGTCTCTTCCCTCCCTTTCGCACTCCTCTTTATCTATGTACGAGCTTGTGTGTGTGTGTGGCAGGTGTGAGAGGGGGTGTTAATGTATGTGTGTAAGCCACTCAAGGTCTGTGTTGGAATTTTCTTGTTTGCATTTAACACGCGTCAATTTTCTTTCGTTCCACGGTTTTCACTAAGCAGCCGCAGTCTTGTTTTCCGAGAAAATATGTGTTCTGAATTTGCAAATTTCCGATATTAGCTGGAATTAGCCATGTTTTCGGGAAATCAAAATACTTTTTTTCTTAGAAGTTAGTGTGACCGCGGCTGGTCCGAAATAACTATAGACTTGAAATATACTAACAAGTGCAGGTGCATTTTTATTAGAATCTCAGAATCCGGTCAATCCAATAATACTGCCGGGTGTTTGGAATGTATTTAATTTAATGCTAGTCCAAGTAAGCAGTGATCTGCTTAAAATATGAGACGGACAACCAATTTTCCCAACGCGCCGCGGGTTTACAATTGAAATTGCACCAAGTGTGAACGCGCCAATTATCCACTTCATTTTTATTAATACCAACTTTGGTATATTTTCCAGCAAGTATCGATAAGTTTTTAGGGGGAAAGCAAAATTTTCATCTGGCAACACTATTTGACAGCTGTTTTAAGGTTATACTTCAGCTTCGATTTTGGGTAATTTTCGCAATTTTAACAGAAAAAGTGGAAAAGAAAATAGAGTAAAAAGCTTTTGCTGGTATAGAATGTACCACAGGAAACGTGTCGATGAAGCTGTACGACTAACATCTCCCCCCTCTCTTGCAGCGCAGTTGCCCGGTTGGACCATTACATAACTCCCAAAAAAGAACCATGTCGCAGGCTCCCGTTCGCGTTTCGCCGCTGATCAAGTTCGGCCGCTGGTCGCTGCTCCTTGTGGGCATCGCCTACGGTGCCGCCCACCAGAGCCGCCTGTCCAAGAAGGAGGAGAAGGTGCGCGAGATCGAGGCCCAGCAGAAGGTTGTCCGCGATGCGAAGCTCGCCGAGGAGAAGAAGCGCAGCGCCGAAGCCGAGGCCCGCGCTCTGGCTGAGCTCTCCAAGCCCACGCCTAAGCACTAGGCTCCCCCAGGATCCTAGATCCATAGTTTCCCTAGCTTAAAAACGAGATGAAAAAACAACAACATTTACACACACACACAGACACAACATTCGCCTGAAAGGAAGAGGAAGATTAGCATCATACACTATCTATCGATAACACGGCTATCGATCGTTCTTGCGTTTTTCTCCGATGTTTGTGCGAAAAAGAAATGTTCGAAATTAAATGATTGAAACAAAACAAAACCATTTTGTAAATAATATAAAGTGTTTGGTGAATATGTGGCTTCAGTTATCAGTTGGAAATATTGGATTGTGCTGTAGAAAGAAACAAAGATCTCGATGATCCTATTGGAGATTTGGCACAGTAGAGATCTTTTAAAAGGAACAATTCTTTATTATCACTAAAATATGGTATGTCCCCATACATATGTATAGGATCAAGGATCCCGATCCACAGAAATTGCTGTCCTCTTGCAAGTCGGTCCAGTTTGTCTTCAGAAATAAAGATTAAGAGAGGATCTTTAAATTTTTATCCTACTTTGCTTATAACTGGATTAGAAACCTATAATATTCACTAATTGGAGTAGTAAATAAGCGTTTCTCTTATCCAATAACCACTGTATCTATGCCAGCCGATTGATCCAGTTAAAAATGGCGGCAACAGCTGATTGGAAGGCGAAAGCCGGCCTTTGCATTGTTTTTCTTTTCGCAAATCGTCGCTGATTACTCGGCCTCGGCTGTTTGATCGATATTTCCCCCGCTTCGGAGCGATTCCCGAGGTGTTGAAACACCTCTCGTGTGGGGCCCGGCCATCAAATCACGCAATTCCATCGAGGACATGCCATCACACACTTCCTGGTGGAGCCGCGGCGATGACAAACTTTCTGGATCAGTTGCCCGAGCATATCAGGGAAATCGCGGAGCAGGGTAAGGGTGTGTCCCCCCCCAGAACTTGGTTCAAGTGCCTCCTAATGCCACTTTAACTCCAGTTAATGTCCTGGCCCCGGAGGAGGTGCTGACAACGCCCAAGGTCCGCTTCCTGGACACTCGCTCCAAGTCGCTGCACACGCTGGTGCGTAAGTGCACGCCGGAGGATGTGCGGGTGCTCAAGGATGCGGCGGCCAAGTGGCTGGCAGAGATGCCCCAGGCAGGTGAGGAGGATGTCCCAGGGGGAAAGCATATTCTCAGAATTAAGCTAATTAATCGCCTTTAGCCGACTCCCTCTTCAAGCCGCTGGTCAATGTGAGATGGTCGCGTGTATCCTTCGGCTGTTCAGCCCTGGATCGCTGCACTGGCGGCGGTGTGGTCACCAGAGGCATCACCGAACTCTGCGGCGCTGCGGGCGTGGGCAAGACGCAACTCCTTCTCCAGCTATCCTTGTGCGTCCAGCTGCCCACCGAGCTGGGGGGATTGGGCAAGGGCGTGGCCTACATTTGCACGGAAGATGCCTTTCCGGCGCGACGGCTGCTGCAGATGAGCAAGGCCTGCGAGAAGAGACATCCGAAGGAGCGCCTCAACTTCCTGGGCAACATATTTGTGGAGCATCATTACGAGACGGAACCCCTGCTTAATTGCGTGAAGAATCGCCTGCCCCGTCTGATGGAGCAGCATGGCATTGGCCTGATCATCATCGATTCCGTGGCGGCCATCTTCCGGCTGTACACCGATTATCTGGAGCGAGCCCGGGAGATGCGTCGCTTGGCCAACGCTCTGCTCAGTTACTCGGACAAGTACAACTGTGCTGTGGTCTGCGTGAATCAGGTGGCCTCCAATGGCGTTAAGGAGGAGTCACCCTGCCTGGGCCTGCAGTGGGCACACCTTGGACGCACTCGTCTGCGAGTGTCGCGCGTGCCCAAGCAGCATCGGACGGGAGACCAGCTGCTGACCGTGAGAAAGCTGGAGATTTTGTACTCCCCAGAGACGCCCAATGACTTTGCCGAGTTCCTAATCACCGCCGATGGCGTGGTCAATGTTCCCGAGCCGCAGTTCACCCGCCCGCCAGCCAAAATACGTCGTCTGTGATCGGTTGAATTTTAATCTGTTTATTTTGTTTTTCTTATTTTCGTTTAATTTGTTTGAATTTAAAATGTGTAACGGCGGAGCCTTTGAATCAGCCATTGTTATCTGCTTCTATTTTAATTTAATTTAACGGAATTGTTTGTATGGTAAATAATTTATATTTAAAGTAGAAAATAAAGTTGAAAAGTATATACAGATTGAAGTTGTTAATATTAAAAGCACATTCTTTTATTCCCTTGATTCCAATGTATCTGGATATATTAAAGAAAAGATTTTAAGGAAAGAATCTCCAGCGGGAAGTTTAATTTAATAACATTTGCAAATTCCGCTAAATTAAACTAGAATAGAAGGACATTTATCGGGGCCATCTCTCTTTTCTTGCCTTTCTTAATTTTGTACAAACACTCAATAAATATGTTTCATTCAATTGCCATTTACAGGGTAGCACAGCTTACATATACCATATAGTTTTATAGTTCAATTAGTAAAATCAATTTTGTAATCGCCTCGTATACATTATCACATGAAATTCTCGAAAGTTCAGATTACAATTATAATTTTTTCTCGTATAGTTTGCAGCTCTCTCATTTAAATGCGACATTTACAAAAGCCTAGGACTTAGCGTTAAGTATATATATTAAATAAATTAAATACAAGCCTAAGGGTGAACGGATTACGCGACAATTAAATTACAATTAGGTTTACAATAATGGGTACTCTTACTTTTCTTTATTTATATTCTTTTTTTTTTTGGGTTTTTCATAATTTTTTGGGGAAATGTGAGCAATATTCGACGTTTTTGGCACAAGTTATGGTAATTTGACTGTCTCTCTGGGCTTATTTCTCTAGATTTCCCGCATCGTGGCATCCGGATCCTGCGAGTCGTCGTGGGGCTCCGTGGAGCCTCCATGCTCGCTCGCAGTCTCCTCCTCCTCGTCCTCGTCGTCATCCTCCCCCGAGGACTCGCTGTCCGGCTTGTTGCCGGGCTTCTTGTCCGGGGTTTCAGGGATGGGCGGCTGCAACTTGTTGGCCATCGCCAGAGCAATGGATATTTTGCTGGCCGCCAGCTTGCTCTCGAAATCCATTTCCGTCAGCTGGCCATTTTGAATGGCCGCCCTTTGGAGACTTAACTGCAGTTCCCTGTGCTGCGGCGACTCCTCCAGCTTGATGTCCAGCTTTTCGGTCTGCTCCAAGGGCGCCGCCGGTTCCACGGTCAGGGGAATCGCATGCTGGTGCAGGCGCTGGTGCAGCAGCTGATTTTGCAATTGATTTTCACTGTTATTATTACTATTATTACGTTTCTCGCCGGCGGACGACTTTTGGTGATGATGATCAGCAGCTGCCGCTGCCGTTTCCGTCTCTGTCTTCACCTGACTGGCTGCCGCCGCCGCCTTTACCGTCTTCTCCAGCAGCGCATTCAATTGTTTCTTAATCTTTGTTGTACTCTGCTTGCTGTTGTTGCTAACATTGTTGTTTAGCGTATTGTTGTTATTATTATTGCTACTGCTGCGATTCGGTGACTTTGGAGACTTTTTGGTCTCCACAGCCGTCGGCGCAGCAGCCGCGTTGCCAACTGTCGGCGAACCGCCCGCTGAGCTTGTGTTTGTGTTGTTATTGGCGGCGGCTCTCTTCTCAGATGTCTCGCTTCCTGTTGATCCTGTTGAGCCCGGTTTAGCATTCGAGGACTTGTGCTCTGCCGCCTCGTTGTTGGTGACATTATCCTGCTTTTTCCACTTGGTGCGACGGTTTTGGAACCATATCTTGACCTGGAAATGGAGAGAAAAGAATGGTGGTCAATATGTGTGTACTTCGATTGTTTACCGTTTTCAATCGGAGTTGGCAGCACTGTCAGTTTTTGCTTTGCGGTCGGTAACAAGTGCGTAGTTGATAAGCTGCGTAATTGTCGCTTAAAACAAGTATTTTTTGTGTGTTTATTATCGGTATAGTTAGCTAAATAATCCTCGATTAAGAGATCAGTGAAATACCTACGGTTAATCTGTTTTTTTCTAGTTTTAAATGGAGCCCCGAGGCTTAATCCAAATGTGCGTGTGTGTTGGTGTGAAAAATGCGCAAAAACGCAGTTTTTTTTGTATGTGTGTGCAAGTTTTGTTGCTAAAATTTGATAAAAGTGGTGCATTCATTCAAAGAAGATGAAATTGATCAAATAAGGAGTTATTTAAATGTTTCGCGATGTTTTTTTTTATTGAAATACCTACGCTTATTGTGTGTTTTACAAGAGCAGGGGCTCCGGATTAATGCAATGTGCGTGTGTAGGTGTGAAAAATGAACGACACCGAAGTTCGTTTTGTGTGTGAGCAAGATTCTTTTAATAAAAGTGATCAATTAATTGCAAGATTATGTTAATAATGGACCACACTTAACAATAATCTAATTTGAACAATAATCGGTATTAAGCACGACATTTTGGATCACATTTAAAGTGGGAGACTCGTGCGGGACTCCTTGTGAATGTGTACGTGTGTGTGTTACACATTAACAACGGCTCGCGTGTTTTTAGCTTAATAATTATTTAATGTAATGTAAAAAGATTTTTAAAAACAGGCATTATTTTTATTTTTTTTTAAGTGACAGTGTTTAAAAAATGATATATTATATTATATATATATTTTTTTAAGTGATAGTGTTTAAAAAATTATATATTATTTTTTTTTAAGTGATATTGCTTAAAAAATTATATTATGGAACGATTATAATGAAAAAATTAAGCAAGAAATTATGGAAGTCAACGAACGTTTTAACCAACCATTGGTAAGTTGGAAAGACTTTAAATTAAACTTTCTATATTTCAATTTTTCAATTATCCTAATTATTTAGAGTTCTATATATCTCTTTTATAAATATAATAAAATAGGTTGCTTATTACACCTTGTAAAAGCTATTAGTTATTTAATTTTTGGTACCCTTATGTACCTATGATCACTTTCAATCAAACAGAGATCATCTTATTTTCTTCGAATATAAGGTAGAAATTTGACTTAGTACTTGGATCCACAAAATGAGTGAGTCAAGAGGCAGTTCATAGCCACATAATTACAAATGTTTATGCCCCATTTGGCCTTATTAGTGGGCGCACAACAAATAACTCGAGAGTTGTGTATCCTCCCGCCGCTCGGAATTATTCGAATATACTCGCAACACTTCCGCCCCGTCAGTCAGTCGGCTGTTCATCTCTTTTTTTTTCGGACTCCAAAACAAGAGCAATGATGAAATGACAGGCGCACGTCAAAAGGCAAAAATCGACCCCCTTTTCCCCCATAACTTGCGACTGAGGCCAATGGCGCAACATAAAACATTTGGCTCTCATTTTCGTTTTCATTTCCATTTCATCCAGAAATGATGGGCCAGCTAAATAAATGAAAAATCTATTTAAATCGCGCACATAATTAGTATTTCAGCGGCATGTCTGCAGACAGATACAGTTGGAAATGCACAGGGAGAAAATAATTGTTCTAAAAATATTAGAGACATTATTTACTCTTTATAAATATTTGTAAAGCTTACTCAAAAGAAAAACAGGGACAACTAGTCGGAGAATTAATTAATTATAAGTTTCTAGTAGTTTCTGAAGATCAGAAAATATTTAATTCATTAATATATTCTTTATAAATGCAATAATATATTCTTTGAAATCTGAAAATAATAAGAAATGGATATTAAGAAAGGAAGTGGTGACATCCTCCTGAAACAGTTTGCCTCTGACAAGATCTTTAAGTGTTT
Organism: Drosophila tani; assembly: GCA_008042535.1. Classification (NCBI taxonomy): domain Eukaryota; kingdom Metazoa; phylum Arthropoda; class Insecta; order Diptera; family Drosophilidae; genus Drosophila; species Drosophila tani. The sequence continues at coordinate 33,920 of VNJO01004936.1, forward strand.
TTGGCATTTCAGGCCAATTTTTCTGCCAAGTGCAGGTACCAACGCACACATCAGTCTCTATCCTTTGCTATATGACATGCTCATTTTCCCCGAGTGGCGGAAAAATTATGAAATTAACATGAAAACGCCACACACCTCAGAATCACCCTCCTCCACTTTCCTCGACACACAGAAAAAATCAAATTGAAAAGAGGAAATGCCCAAGTACATTAACATTCTCAAATCGCCTAAATTTTCATATCGAAAATCAATTAATTGATTGCCAAATATTTTCGAATTTTCCCCCTCACCACCGCACACACACACACACACTAAATAGTGGAATGCAAAATGGTTATATACTCGCCGATAGATTGATGCATACGCAAATTGTTTATTTTATGGATGAAGATGGATTATGAGTGAGTTTCCTCACCCATTATATTCGGCCTTTTCCTTCAATTGGCCATTACTCATCCCGTGTGTTGCGACCGCCACCCCGAAAACGTTCATTAGATACATTCATAAACAATAAAGCATTTCCCGTGTTTACCTTATGCGCACTCTTAATGGGCCCAGCCCGGCCAGCCCGGCCAGCCCGAGCGGATTCCTTCCTTTCACCTAAATGCTGAATTTTATTTTTATGGCCTTTCGGATGCGGGCCCTCATCATCGTCGTATTTAATTGTTGATTACTCGTATTTTCAAGTGCTTTTCGGCCTGATTTTTCTGGCCATTGAGTGTGCGGTGCGATGATCTAATTGATTCGTGGATTCCGAATCGGATTATTAATGTTAGCGGGCGCGATGCGATATTTTTGGTAAATATTGCATAAATCTTCATTAATAAATTTATATCTATCCCATCTTGTGTTGTTTAAATTCTTCCGCTTTTGGCTCGATTTCGTAGATTTTTCATAGCGTCAATAAAGTGCCTTGTTTGTTGTGTTTTGATCTCGGCACTAAACCTCATTAAGGCGAAATGTGGAAATATTTCTAAAAATATCATTCAGAACTTGTCAAGCGATTCATGGCCCCTGTCGCTTTGCCGTCGCTGTTGCCCCTCCGCTGCTGCCCCCTCTGGTTTTCTTTTGGCGACCCGCTTATGATTTATTGACATTTAAGAGTGTCTGCGTGAGCGTGTGGGGTAAAAGATGACAGAAACAGAGCGCATAAATAGCCCAAAAGCCAAACACAAGAGAAACACGGAAAAAATCGGAAAAATCGATTTAGATTTTCTAGTAATTAAATCATTTTTTCTAGGAATTTTTTCAAGAAGAATTCGTAGAGAAAATAGGTGGAAATTCGACTACAACAAAATGTATTTACCAAGCAAACTATTAAAGAGAGCAAGCAATGATATAAAAAAGTTATAAATTAGTAAGGCATAATAGCAAATATTTTATATCACTTAAGGTATATATTTTTAGTGTTCCGCGACCTTTTTATTGTTTAAATACCATTTTTGGACACATTTCTGACAGTGCAAATAGCATTTGCCACCTAAATAGGTTTATGACAGATGCGTTTCAGCCATTTCTCTGGCCGCCGCTTACACATGTATTTCAATCAACGCCAGAAGATCTGAGAGTCGCAACAATCCTTAAATAGTCTGCGACCAAGCGGCTGCCCCGTCTGCAATATTCTCTGTAGCTCTTAACCCATGCTGTTAACCCCCCATTTCTCCCATTTCCCGCCAGTCTTTGTCTCAGAGTCTGTGCGTGTGCTTAGTATAATTAATTTTCACATTCGCCGCGTACTTTTTCGAAAAATAAAAACGAAAAGGAAAATGATGTCTGGCCCAACAATGAGCAGCCAAATTAGGATGGCCGAGTGAGTGTTTTTATTTCTGGGGCGGGGGCAAAATGCTACTTAGTAATGGCGGCTGCTGTACATAATTCTCTTGCGTGCCAAGAAAAAATTCAACAACTTGCCGCATTCCCGGGTTCCCTTTTACAAATAATAATGTTTTAATGTGTAATTTAGCATATTTTCTCTTCTGTTTGTTTATTTGTTTGTTTTTTGGTGTTGAAAAAATTATGATAATGGCCAGCGGGGGTGTAGAATGCGGAAAATACTATGGTCTGCTGATGGAAAAACAGGAAAGGCAGGTCATAACTTATATGAGGGTCGAACTAAGCTCTTGGTAATTATGCACCCTAAATCAAATATAAACAAGCTGGCAAAAGCATCTTCAATTCCCAAAAGCCACCCAAAATCCACCAGACCATGCCCTTCCTCGATTCTTGCTGTGTAACGAAACACTTTGCTCCGTGCAAATATACGCATTGCAATGCCATTACTAATTAATAACATAATCACTGCATTGCCCGTCATTTTGGATTACGTTCACAAGCGCAATACCAAGCTACCCACGCTGCCCTCATTTCCGTTTCCCCCACATAATATGATCCTTTGCCAAAAGGGTAAATGAACAGAGATATTAAGGCAATTGTCGAGGAAATGTGATGCAGTCACTGGATTAAGCTGTTAGTCACAGTGAAATTAGCTCGATTAAATGGTAAGTAATG